>PVLD010008571.1:0-83014 GCA_004027595.1 Dinomys branickii
CTGGAGTAAGAACGGCTCCCAAACCCCAGCCTGATGGCTTCCTATACTGTGTGACTGATCTCTTCACCTTTCCTGAACTTCTGTCTCCCGATCTACAGAAAGTGGACCCATGGTCTTGTTCTCTGACTTGGGCTGGAAGAGAACAGCCATGAATGCGCATGGAAAAGCTAACGACCCTCACCCTTTGGGGTCGGTTTAGCTACTTGATCCGAGAGGCTTCAGCAGCTCCCTCAGGGAGAATTTCCCCATCCTGACCTGTCCCCATCAGTGTTTCTCACTGTGAGCGAGGAGCCGCAGTGATGGCGCCATCTTTCATCCATTCAGATTTCATCTTTGTGAAACTGAGGTCTTGGTCCAGAGTTTTGTGTGGCCACTGCCTGTCCCTTTGTTCCCACACCTCTAACTAGAGACTCCTCGCTCTGTGAGTGGCCCTGGCTCCTCCGTGAGCTCTGTCTGTGAGGTTCGATTCTGGGCTCCATTCTCAGGAGCTGGCCCGTCCTCTCGGCCACTGCCCTGTCATCTTGACCTCTGCCCTGTTCGGCTTTGCTGTGTGTCACTATTGTTGTGTTTGTTCTTGTGGAATTTTGACTCCAGACACACATGAGAATCGATTTGACATCTTCCACATCACCTGCTGGATTCTCCTTGCCATTGCTTGGAGCTGGTCGAGGGAGCACTGAAGCCTGTAGGTGTTGACAGCTCTGAGCCTTCCTCACACATGTGGGGTGTGTCTGCCTGGGTGTTGCTGGTCATCGGGTTGTTTGCATATACTTGTTTCTGCTTGGTTCATTTATGGTGCTAATATATGTAAATGGCATTGTGTTTTCACTTCAAATTCTGTGTGTTTGTTCCTGGTACACATGAGAGAGTGATTGATTTGTATATTACCCAGGTATCCTGAGTTCTTGCTATAAATTTTTTTCCCCCAGGAAGTTTTGTTACTGCTGTTTTGTAATTTTTTTAAATTATATTTATTTATTTAGGTTTTTTTTTGTCTTTTTGAGACAGGGTCAGGCTGGCCTTGAGCTCACTTTGTAGCCCAGGCTGGCCTTGAACTAGCAACGATCCTCCTGCCTCAGGCTTCCCAGTGCTGGGATTATAGTTGTGTGCCACCATACCTGGCGTGTTCTGTGATTCTAACATTAGTCCTGTCACTTCCAGCGGTAGGTAATCCTCTACCTTGGAGTCTGCCCCCTACCAAGCGGTTTTCATTTTGTTGATTGATTGTTTTGTAATTTAAGCTATTCATTCTCTTTTCTCTTTTCATGTGGTATTTGGACTTTTTTGTTGATATTTTTTGGAAGTGAACATCTTTTCCAAGTCATAGCTCATCTATGGTGAGTCCAGAAAAGGTATTTCAGTTCCAGTTGTTGGTTTGTATCACTTCCTTTCAGTCTTGTCTCTTTGCTTCTCTGTCCATTGTCTACCTTGGCCCTCAGGCCTGTGTGCATATTCTTCATGCTGCAGTGTTGAATTCCTCCTCCGGTAGCTGGAAAGGTATACCTGGTCTGCCTGCAACACTGTCCTCTGTCTACTAGTCTGTCTGCAAATCTCCGTGGTTCATTGATTGTTGCACTTAATTCTTTTCAGGATTCTGGCAAAGTTATCCAGAAACCAAATCAGATTGAATCATTTAGGTTCAATATTGAGCACATGTGGAAATTTGATTTGGCTCTGGACTAGAATTGTGGAATGAATTCAGTTTGTGAACCGAGCTGGGTACCACCATGTTTCTCAGAAGCCACCTGTGAGCAGCTGGGTGTCAAGAGTGGAGGCTAACCCAGTATTCATGGTGGGTGTGAGTTTCTCGTCTAGGATTTGGTTGTTTTCCATGCTATAGCTACAGCTGCCACACACGAAGTCTCCTGTACTCTATTTCTGTCTATTCTGACGCCTACATGTCCTCCTCCTCTCCCTCTCCCTCCCTCTGCTTTCCCACTCCCTCTTCTCCTCGTCCCCTTCCCGCTCCCCCTG
The DNA here is from genome assembly GCA_004027595.1 of Dinomys branickii. Taxonomy (NCBI): domain Eukaryota; kingdom Metazoa; phylum Chordata; class Mammalia; order Rodentia; family Dinomyidae; genus Dinomys; species Dinomys branickii. The sequence goes on from PVLD010008571.1 coordinate 1,975, forward strand.
CTCCTCCTTCCTTTCCTGCTTCCCCTCTGCCTCCTTCTTTCTCTTTTGCGTTCTGAGATAGGGTCTTCCTATGTGGTCCTGGCAGAACGTGGACTCACGTGGATCCTCCTGCCTCACCTCCCAAGTGTGGGGATTGCAGGCCTGCACCACCACAACCACCCGTTCACATCTTAATAGTTCTGCTAACAGTCTACACCTGTAGGTGTTTTTTTTCCTGGTACCGGGGATGGAACTCAAGACCTTGCGCTTGCGCTTGCCAGGCAAGCGCTTATGCCACTGAGCTATACCCCCAGCCCCTACACCTGTAGGTGTTCTAGTTTCGCTCCTCTGCTCTGACACAAGAGCCCTGGTGAGGGGCAGGCAGGTGGGGAAGGAGAGGAAGCAGGGCACAGGTCTGGGATGTCGTGTCTGGTTGTCCTGAGCATAAGCCCAGGGCTATCACCTTCCCAGGGCATCTCAGTGTCCCCACCACCTCTGCACTCGGTGCACAGCACCCTGAATGGCCTCTGGGACACTAGAAATACTAGCAAGAGCCCAGTTCTCTCATAGTGGAGTGCTCATGTGCTCCATCAGAAGAGCAGACCTCGTGCTGGCCCCCACCCCCAGTAGATATTTCCATTTCCGAACCAGAAGGGCCAGTGTCTGATGGGGACGAGGCGCTGCTGAGTGCCTGACTGCGCATTTATGAATTTGCCTGCAGTGATCCCAGAAGAGGTGGGGAAGCTCAAGAAGAGCCATCGTTGGTCCCCAGGTTAACTGGATGGTCAGGGCTAGGACTTGCTGGGGAGAGTAGGAGGTGGGAGGAACAGGCCAGGAGAGGACAAGTGCCCAGACTTCACATTCAGAAAGGTTAATTTGGGATCCTCAAGGCAGCCAGAGTTTGCCCCACCCCCCTGCCTAGAGTCTGCATTGTGTGGTCACATTCTGTGAAGTCCTAGAAAATGTGAACAATCAGTAGTCCTGGGGAGCAGCTTGGTGGCCATGCCTGTGATCTGAACCACTGGGAGGCCGGGGAATTCAGGGAGACCCTGTCTTGGAAACAGTGGGGGAGGCTTGGAATGGAGCTCCCTGGGAATGCCCTGGGTTTGGTCCCCAGTACCAGGGGGGAAAATTGAAAAGAAAACAAAAAGTGGACAGTGACCACTCAGGAATGGGGCCTAGGCTGGAGAAGTAGGTGAGGGAAGAGCGTGAGGGCAGGCGCAGGCTGACAGGACTGGCTCATCCTGTGACTGTGGTATTGGTCACGTGGCTGCGTGCACCTCTGTCAACACACATTAAACTCTCCCCAGTTTTATTTTACTTAGAAGAAAGCCACAGGGAGCTGTATGCCAAGAAATTTCAAAACTCTTCCTAAGAGTTCCCACTTCCCCAGGGCTGGGCTGGCTGCCAGTGGGAACTTCAAGCCTGAACCTCCTCTACACGTTTCTCCTCCGTCCTCCAAGCTGAGCAGGTGGCTCTTGCACAGGACAGTGGTCAACTGGAGGTCATTCCTGCTCCCTAGAGTCTACTGCACTAGCCTCACTTCATGTGAACACATTAAACTTCTGCCATTTATCATATTTAAACAATAAATAGGTAAATCCATAACTGTATTTTAAATTTCAATACCCTGTCATTTCAAAGAAGAAATAATTCAGCAAGTTCTCAGAAAGCTACACAAAGTGTGGACAGCACTACTCACCAGATGGACCCAGTGACCCCTGAAGAATGCCGTCCACACCAGCAGGTGCAGCATTATAGTCACTCTCGGGAGCCGGATGTGGTGGTACATGCCAGTAATCCCAGCACTCTGGAGGCTGAGGCAGGAGGATGGTTGCAAGTTCAAGACCAGCCTGGGCTACAAAGTGAGCTCAAGGCCATCCTGAACTGCATAGTGAGACCCTGTCTCAAAAAGACAAAAAGTAAATACAAAAACCAAAATAAGTGACAAAAAAAATCACCAAATATTTAGAAATGTACACCCCAAAGAGGACAGAATTCTGCTTTCAGCCACCATGGAGCAGTGAGACTGGATTTACTTTTTCCTTTAATCAACTAGAAGATTGGATACAATCTTCTAGTTTGGATATTAAGTGATGGTTTTGATTTTCTATTTCTACCGCCCTCTCCTTCCTTTTCCTTCTCCTTCCTTTTACTCTACTTGTCCCTGCTATTCTTTCTTATGTAACCTACTTGACTCCAGAAAGTACTCAACTGTCTTCATGTGGAGCGGCCGAGTCCAGTGTTACTACGTAGCCTTCGGTTGATGTGGTTCAGTGACCGTCAGCCAAGCCAACATCGTGACCTCACTAGACAGCACATAAAGTCTCTCACATTTGCATTTTTCCTTTTACATTTCTCAGCTTTATTATTTCACTTGATTCTCCCAAGACTTCTGTGCCTTATTATTCTGAGTAGATGAAAAAATTTTCATCTCCACCACATCTGGTGATTCTTTGCAATGTATTAACTGTGGTGAAGGTAGTGAGCATCAAGTGGCTTCTTTCACAGCCTGTTGGTAAGCCCCTCTCTGAACGCCAACTGGAAGGCGGCAGAACGCGCCTGGCCGCTGATCAGATGGTCTGAAAGTGACATCACATTTAAAAGAACCCATTAAATTTTCAAAACTGTGGTTTTCACTAAAATAGGACCCTGTACTTAATCTTTTTGCTATTTTAGGTTACTGATCTCACTTTGGATGTTCTGTTCCATGCTTTTCTGGGCAATTCGAATTTCAACCTTATGTAAGTCACTATGACATGTAATCTCGGAGCCTGCCAATTTGGCTTCAAGATTCTTCCAGATAATGAAAATATGAAACCTGTTTCTTCCAGGGCCTTCTAAATTTTCAGAGGGGAATAATCTGTGCTTTTCACAGGCCTTAAATGGGGACCTATTATGTAGTGGGGACAGGTGTGCTGTGACCAAAGTACGCTGCCCCAGGTTACCCAGAATTCTCAGAAAAATATAAAAGTGTTAGGTGTGTTGTTAAGTGCACAGGGATATTGGAGGAACATAACTCCCAACCTGTTAGGTGTCAAATGTATGGAGTTTGTGGTCTCTCAACACTGAGGAATGAAGTTGCAAACCAAAGGAAGAAGTTAGGAGGGTTTTATTGGAAATAAGAGAATAGCTCCTGAGCCTCACCATCCAAAGGCTCTTCGTCAGGAGTAATTTATACAGCAAAGTCGTAGCATGGGTACAACACAGGTCAAACTATAATCAACCTACAGGATTAAGTATAGCTGCTTAGCTAACACTGATCCAATGGGGAAACACATGTAGCAAGGGTATATGCAAAGAACAAAGGCATTCTAGGGAAGGGATAGGTCCAAATGCTCTGTTCACCCACTTAGGTGAATGATTCCTATCTAGATTTAATGGACCATGTGGTACTAATAATATGACCTCAAGTAACTGTTTATCCCTTAGGGTTAGGCCTGGTATGCAGGACTGGCCATTTCATACTTTTTGTTTTAGCTTTTTAAAAGACTATTTATTAATCTAATATTTATTAATCTAATATTTACAACTCATGTTAAATTGTTTATTTTTTTATTTTTTTTTATTTTTATTTATTTATTTATTTTTTTTTCCGGTACCAGGGATCGAACTCAGGACCTTGCACTTGCCAGGCAAGCGCTTATGCCACTGAGCTATACCCCCAGCCCCTAAATTGTTTATTATTAATTGGTTATTTTTATTTGCAGGAGGCTTCCTTCACTGTTTATTAGCATCTCTATCACTTTTACATAAAGGAAATCCATGTTTTTTTTTTTTTTTTTTTTTTTTTTTTTTTTTTTTTTTTTTTTTTTTTTTTTTTTTTTTTTTTTTTTTTTTTTTTTTTTTTTTTTTTTTTTTTTTTTTTTTTTTGTCTTTTTGAGATGCAGTTTAGGCTGGCGTTGAGGTCACTTTGTAGCTCAGGCTGGCCTTGAACTTGTAGCAATCCTCCTGCCTCAGCCTCCTGAGTGTGGATTACAGGGGTGAGCCACCACACCCAGCTCATACCATTATTATAAATAGCTAAGTTAAGTAGAAATATTGTGGGCAGTCAGACAGGGCTGGGACCCTCAAAATGTCAATGCAGAAGACAAATGTAATAGGCGTATTCACTGAAGACCAGACTTCAAGAAAAAGAGAAATTACCCATATACTTCCCTTAGGGATGAACAGCAGTGGTTGATACTCTAAATAGACATCAGTCACCTTGGGGAGGAGGACCAAACCTGCTTAACACACCCCTTCCAGGAAAGTTCTTGTCCATCCCATGTGTGCTTACTGTGTGGTTTCCTTCCCCATTTGATCCCCATTTAATCAACACTACCCAAGTGAATATTCTTGTAATCTTGGTTTACTGTAGTTTTATCCCATGTCACATTTTTGATGTTTCCGTTGGCTCAATATTATATAAGTGGTTATATTTGTAATCTTAACTTCCATTATTCCTAGCATTTATTTGACTTTAATTTTTTTTGGTACTGGGAATCAAACTCAGGACCTTGCACTTATCAGGCAGGCGCTGTGCCACTGAGCCATCTTCCTGGCTTCATTTGACTTTAGAGAACATGAACTCAATGTTTCAGACATGTAGTAGGTTGGGAGTTTCTTTCCCCTGTATCACCGTGATGGAAATACTGATAGGGAAACCTGGACTAAAGGGAAGTCTGAGATGGCAGTGTTCTACAATAAAACCAAAGGCGGACTATATGTTGATGAGTTATGCAGCAACTATGATGTCATTTGAAACACAAAGCACTGGCCAATGGTCGCGTTTTACTCAACCCTAAACGTGTGGCATAGTTTCATAGTTTACAAAGAAAATACCAAGTGCAAAATATGGAGAAATTTTCTTAGAAGATTGTGACTGGAACTCTTAATAAATCATTTATAACAGAGAAAAAACAATGTTTTTGCCAGTGAAATATCCAAGAAAATTGTGAGCACACTGGTGAGCTGACAGGTGGACAGGCAGGTGTGGCATCACAGAGACCTGTTATGATAACAGGAAAACCAAAAAGATGCAAACTGTGCCTTACAGGAAAGGATAGGAAAGCAAAACATACATGTTATCAGGGTAATACTTCTGTATGGAACGTGCCATTGTCTTGTGTGAAGACTGCCTTGAGTGTGATAGTTGGAACAAAGATTATTTCTGTGGTAGGCTTATTTGTATTTACATTGAAGTTCACTAAAGTTTTTATTTCTGATGTCTTTTAGGTTTTGTAAGCAGGTAAACAGCTGCTGTGAAAATGTTGATGCCTATTCTTAGCACTCATTACATGTTTGATATTTTATTGTTATCTTATTTTCCTGTTACATGCACATTACACAAAATAGTAGGAAGCTCCTGACAAAAAAGGAAGAGAGGTGACAATAATGGCTTGCCACATAGGAAAGGAAAGCTAAGTACATATGCTGTCAGTGAGAGATGTATGCATGGAACGTGCAGTTGTCATGTGTGAAGGCTACCTTGGGTGTGACAGTTGAAGCAAAGATTATTTTTGTTGTAGCATCCTATTGGTATTTTTATTGTAGTTCATAGTTATTTATTTATGGTGTTTTTGAGACAGGGTCTTGCTATGCAGTTCAGGCAGGGCTTGAACTCACTGTGTAGATGAGGCTAGACTTGAATTCTCAGTGATCCTCCTGCCTCAGCCTCATGTATTACAGGTGTGTGCCTCCATGCCCAGCTTGTTATTTTTCAGACTGTACACCAAAAAACAGTTGCTGTTCAAAATCTTGGTGCTTTTTAATAAATTCAACAAATAATAAAATACTTTATTTTTTCATATTGTTTCCTGTTACTCATTGTTTAATGTAATAAAACTCATAAAATTAAAAATTCATTAATAGAAATATTCTAAAGAATAAACATGGGTATTATACACCCATAATAATACACCTTTATGACAGAATTGGCATGATGCCCTGAAGGTTACAAGGGTGAGGAGTCCTTTCGGATTTTTTTTGTTGTTGTTTGGTACTGGGAATCGAACTCGGGATCTTGCTCTTCCCAGGCAGGCACTTGTGCCACTGAGCTATATCCCCGGCCCCAAGTCCTTTGGGATTTTGCCTACAAAGAACCTAGATCATTTCCTGATTTGTGTTTATTCCCCTGCTAAATTTCTGCTTGTCCTTAATTTGCTGCATTTCCTTGATTACAAGCCCAAAGATGACATCTGAGTAATAACATGCATCTTCACTATGCCCTTTCAAACCATAGCATCCTCACTTCTATGCTGTAACTTACTACATTTATCCCTGTGGTGAGGGGCTGGGTCCTATCTTAGCCATGATAAGCGGACTGCAGTTGGAGGGTGACACCATCAGCTGCGGTCTATAGGAGGAAACACGTGTCCTTGGTGTTAGGGCAGCTTCGTAGTCACACAGAATGGCAAGGGTTGCTTGCTTGTTTAGCACAACACCCTCGTTACCGAACAGTACCTGGCACGCGACAGGGAAGGGCCTGCCTCAACTGAAGGTCCACTATACAATAGACGTGCATGACCCTTTTCTGGGGAATGAGACCCGAGCATTCATTTGATCGGGTCGACGAGGAAAGGTAGTGGCCGACTGAAGCTATCCGACCGCGCTCCTCTGTCCCGCCTGGAACTTCGCGGAAGGTGCGGGTTAGTCGGGCCGGAAGCAGACCTGGACTTTCCGGAAGTGACGCACTTAACGCACGCCGGGCTGCCTTCCGCAAGCACGTCGGTTCGGCTGGGCAGCTGCCTTCCTGTGGTCCCTGAGCGCAGGCTGTAACCCAGCGCAATGGGCAAGAAGGGTAAGGACAAGAAGAAGGGCCGCGGTGCGGAGAAAACGGTCGCCAAGATGGAGAAGAAGATGTCCAAGCGCTCGCGGAAGGAGGAGGTGAGCGGGACCTGGCTGCGACGGGCCGGGTCCGACGGGGACGTCTCGGCAGGGCGACCTCCGGGCGCAGGCAGCCCACTGGCACGACCGCCCTCTTCCCCGCCCGCACGGCCCGCCACCCTGTTCCCCCGCTCCGCATGTGCTTTGCCGCGCTCGCCTCGGTCCCACGACCCCTTTAAAGAACGGCCCCGTTACTGCATGGGCTTTTTCCGGTCCTGGATCCCGGGCGCTCCGAGCGCGCCTCCTGCGCTTGCTTCCCTCCCGCTCTGAGGGAGGGTGGAGGGATGCGGTTAGTGTGGAGGGCCTGGGGCTGAGTCTCGGCTCCGCGGCGAGGTGTGTGGTTCGGAAAAAGCCCTCCCCGAGCCTCTGTCTAAAGAGGGCAGGGAGCCACTGGAACAGTGGAAGGTGACCCCCACTGTTGCATCTTCGTTTCCTTCTTTCCCTGGCCTCGACTCAGATCTCCAGACCTGCAGATGGTCAGTGTTGACCTGGGAGTGCATTGCGGTGCTTTCTGTGGCCGCTGCTCACGGCCTCCCTCAGTGGGGCGATCATGCTGGCCAGAGTTCATTGTTTGCAGTGTGCTGGTCACCGCGCGGTCTGACTGTTTGTGCTGCCAACAGTGGCGGTGAAGTCGAGTTGTCATTCCCATTGCACGGAGAGGAAGGCAGAGACGAACAGGTCTCGGCGTTCAGAGTCACAGAGCCGTGATGTGTGCAGTTGGGTCTGACCAGATGTGCCTAATGCAGAGCTCTTGGCCACATTCCTTTGCCCACTCTTTTCCGTAGTCACTCATCTGGCTCCTTCCTTATCTGTCAAATATTGGGGCTGGATTTTTCTTTTGAGGGCTTTGAACTCATAGTACCTTCTAAGCATCTAAGGTTCTTGACTAGTTAAGGGCACAGAGTCTGTGGCGAGACTCTGTGAGATTGAACCTGCCTCCACCATGAGCAACTGAGGCAGTGACCTTAGAGGAGCAGGTCCTGCCGCTTGGCTGTTGGTGCAGGAAGTCAGTTCAGCTGTGTGGCATCTTTAGAACAGAGCTTGGCACAAACAAGGTGCTCAGCACCTAAATGTGAACTGTCATTTTTCCTTATCTTCGCAGCTCCCGGTAGGGCCTGGTCCTTAGGGTTTGAACAGTGGCTTTCTCAGAGAAAGAGAGCATGTCTGGCCTGAGATGTTGCACACTGTCTTGATTCATTCCCAAAAACAAACCTTTAGCTTCAGTAGTGCTCTGATTAGGTTCGTTCTCTGTCTCTCTGTCTCTCTGTCTCTCTCAATGTTTTGAGACAATGTGTCATTTTGTAGCCCAGGCTGGCCTTGAATTTGAGGGGATCCTCCTGCTTCAGCCTCCCAAGTGCTGGGATTACAGACATGCACCACAAGGACTGGCTTCTCTTCTTTCCAAGACAGCTGTGTTACATAACACATCCTAATCTTTGGAGTGATAACCATCCTTTCAAACCCCAGGGGATTATTGGGAAGCACAAGGAATCTTCTTTTTTGAGACCAGATCTTGCTATGTAATCCAAGCTGGCTTGAACTCATTATGTAGCCTACGTTGGCCTCCAATTCATGGCTTTCTGCCTCAGCCTCCCATGTGCTGCTTGGTGGGAAGCCCAAGGAATCTTTTTCTTTTTTTTTTGGTACCTGGAAGCAAACTGAGGACCTTGTGCTTGCCAGGCGGGTGCTGTGCTGCTGAGCTCCATCCCTGGCCCAGCACTAAGAATCTTGCCAGCTGGGAATCTTGCTACCACAGAATCCCCTGGTTGACAGCTTCTCTCTGCCCAGTCCTCTGGCCGACTCCAGTACACTACTCCAGCCACACCACATTTATCCTGTTTGTCTCAAGTGTTCCAATACCTTCTTACAGTCTTAGTTTCTGCCTTAATCACACTCCTTGTGACTGATTTCTTTTTCAGAGGTTTTTTTTTGTACCGGGAATCAAACTCACAACCTCACGCTTGCCAGATAGGCACTGTGCTGCTGAGCTATATCCCTGGCCCCCTTGGTTTGTTTTTTGATAAAAACCATTTTGTTTTTATCTTTCAACTTATTGTCACCTGAAAGAGGCTGTTACCCACTAGGCTATATGTGCCATTCAGGCCCTGTGGTTCTCTGCCTTCCCTCCTGGTGACTGAGGCTTCCCCAAGGTCAAGGTGACCACCCTAGAGTAATAGAGCAAAGTGTTCTTGGTGCACAGGCATTGTAGTCTGGTGAGATTTGTCAGTGTGGAAGGCACGGGAGGCCGCTGGGGTAACTGGCAGGAAGTGGATGAGGTGAGAGTTTAGGGTGCTGAGCCTGTCCTAATGAGTGAGGGTTGGCACTCGCCTACCCCTCTGCTTTCACCATCTGTGTGGGAGGTGCCAACCAAGCCTGCCCCCAACAAGAGATACAGTTGGACTCCTTGTCCTGTGCCAGTGGGTTAACTGCAGGGGTGGTCTTCTGGTTGGTGGCAGTGCCAGCTGTGAGCCAGCACCAATACGGTTGCTCTCCTTCCCTCTGCTTCTCATGCTGGCCCACTCTGTCCTGCTTCTCATCCTGCAGCAGTCCCTCTTCCAGGCCTTTCTGTGCAGTTTCTTCAGTAATAGGTCTGAGTATGCTGTGCAGTGTGCTATGCGTTAGGATTGCTGGTACATGGGACGGCCAGCAGGTTTACCACACTGCTGTGTGCTTTCGTGAGTGTATCTACCAAGGGGAGCCGCGTTGGATGCCCGTGTGCCCATTCCTAGGAGAGTGGATACTACAGGGCGTCAGTTGCACCTAAAGACTAGAAAAACCATCTCCATGAGGAGGCAGACACAGAGTGGCTGTAGTCAGGTTCAGTGCATTTCAGACTCAGCAGAGCATGTTAGGATTGCAGGTAAGACTGGATCTGTCTGGTCAGGTTGACACAGGAGGAAAGCCAACCAGGCTTTTGCCTCTGTGACAGGTTTAAAAGAGTCTTACCTAGGGCTACTTGTGTGCCCCTAGGATGACCTGGAAGCCCTCATTGCCCATTTCCAGACACTGGATGCCAAAAAAACAAAGATCACGGAGACCCTGTGCTCCCCGCCATCTGCACGGTAAGTATTGGGCTGACTTGTTCGCCTTGTGGTTGGGACCGTTTCCTTCCCTCTGTAAACTGGAAAGCTGCTTGCCATCAGCACCATGTTTTCCTAAATTACCCAGCCCTTGAGACATTTTTCTCTCTGGCTCCTGCTATGTGGCCCCTTGCCCTGGAGAGCTGGGCTGAGGCTGTCAGCTCTGCTGTCCTGCAGTGGCGTGGGGGTGAGGTTTCCAAGTGGGCTGCCTCCCTAGGGATCTGCCTGGGTGTGAGTGCTCTGGCTGGCAGCAACTTGCGCATAAAAGTGTGCCCCAACGAGCTTTGCTTTGGTTCTGGGGGATCTTCAAAGTGCACATCCCAGGCGGAAACAGAAAAGTCACCACATGTGGCAGGGTGCCTGGAGTGGTGCCTTTGCAGGTGAGATCCCCAGGGAAAAGAATGCAGGAGAGGCATACATCAATTCAGAGGTGGGCAGCAGCAAGAGAGAGCAGCTGTGTTCATATTGTTTATTGCTTATGTGTGCCATTATCACCTATTTACATTCTTCTCTGCTGGGTTAAGCAGTGCATACGAGGTTCACTGCAGCTAAGTCAAGGTTACATAAGCATATCCCAGTGTGCTCCTACGGTAGACAGTGGATTCACATCCTTACCAGTCCTTGGACATCCCGGGACCTGAAGGAAGCCAAAGCGTCCCCCACAGAATAGAGTCCTGCTGTGTTTACCCCCAGTGCTTCTAAATTCTCAGGTGAAAGATCTATTAAACAAATTTTTCTGGGCCTTGTATCACACACTGAGCCCTGACTAAGCCACTTAGCAAGACACTGTTTCAAAATAAAAAATAAATAAAATGAGCTGGGAATGTAGCTCATCTGAAGGACCTCGGTTCACTCGCCAGTACATGCATCAGTTTTTGTGTGAACTATTTTAAATGTATCAGTTACGAAAAATAGCTCAAGTTCTTGGAGGATTTCAAACACCTGTGGGACACAGGAAAGGAACAGGCTTTGGTCTCCATGTGGCTTGTGCCCCCAGCTTCTGAGTTCTAATTAGTACCTATTTTGTTTCAGGGTCTTGCAGCTCTACTGTTTGCTCTTTTCACACGGATCACAGACACAGTGAAATGTCACCCTAGGAACCTGGGAAAGATCCATTGCCCTCATAAACAGATGCAGTGTGTCTTGGTTATTACTTTTCTCTCACTGCTGAGACAAAATACCCAATGCCCAAAATGAAGGAAAGATTTATTTAGCTTACAGTTTGTGGCGGTTTCAGTCTATATTTGGCTGGTTCTGAGGCATAGTGGCACATGACAGAGGGCAAATGTTCATGGCAGCAGAGCATAGCAAAACAACCAGCAAAAGAGAATGGCTGCAAGCAGCCTCTTTTTCTCCCTTACCTTGTAAACAGCCTACCCCCACCCAGGGGGCGTGTAGCTCTCACAGTCTCCATGCCATCCACTTCCACATACTCAGGATGTATACAAAGTAAGTACCCTGGCTTCCTGCTGAATCACTCAGCCAAACCTCTAGACTCCCCAAGTTGACACAATGTGTCAGCCATAACAGTGCCGTTCTGGGGGGGAAAGGGTAAGCTATGCAGGCTGCCCCACTTTGTGTAGTTATAAAATTGTACTTTGTTTACTTCAGAATAAAGTTAGACTTATAAGTGGCATTTCTAAGTACTGCTGTCACAGCCTTCTATGCACCCTTTCAGGGAGGCCCTGTCATTGTGCTGCCTTCACATCAGTCAGTGTGGTGCAAGTGACAGTGCCAGAATCCCTCTGACCTCACAGGTGGACTGTAGGCATCACCTGCACCCAAGTGCGGGAAGCATGCCGTGATTAGCCCCAGAGCAGAGCGTGTGGTGTTGCAGCACCCCAGGGTGAAAGCCTTCCTCTTCTTTCTTTAATAAATTCTACTAGGAATTGGGTTTCATTTTTCCTAGTAATTGGTCTGGTATTTTTGGGTGAAATGTGATTTGCACATGAATGTAGACATTTGCATTTGAATTGTTGAAGCAGTTGCTTCCACTTGGTCTGTTTCCCAGTTCATCCACGTTGCCTTCCTTCTTGGGGCTGAGCAGTTGATCCATCCACTCCCTTCAGGGCTTAGGCTTGTTCTGCCTTTGGCCGCTGTAGTCCTGCAGCGGTGAGCGTGCTGCTGATGGGCATCTGTTTGCATCTGGACCTAGAAGTACAGCCACTGACTCACAGTCATTCTGGTCATTGAGTATTCTGAGCGCCTGCCAAGCTGTTTGCCATATCAGCTGCACTGTTCAATACTGGATTTTACTGCCACATCTGTCAGCCCATAGGCTGTTTCTGTGCACAGCTAGGTATAGTGGCACATTCTTACGATACCAGCACTTGAAAGGCTGAGGCAGGTGGATTGATGGAAGTTATAGGCCAACCTGGGCTACATAGTGAGTTTGAGGAGAGCCTGAACTACCCAAGAGAAATCCCCAAGAGAAAATAGAGGCTTCAGATTTCCCAAATTACTTGGTTTTCAAACCTATTTATTTTTTGGGAAGCTGTGTTAGAATGAGAGGTGTTGACACACTGTGGACACCCCTGCCAAGAGTTCTGATTGCAGGGCGTTTTCTAGTGATGGCCTCTTCTAGTCTGCATCTTTTCCAACTTTCTACTGGAACAGTCAGAATGTGAATGTTTTGACTTTTGTCCTAGCGTGTAAAGTAATTATGAAGTTAGCAACATTTTCTAGATGGGGGCATCTGGCACATTGTTGAAACCCTTCCAGACTGGACCTTGGAGGACAGTTTTGACTGTGATATAAGCAATCAGAACCTAAAAATAGGCCAGGTGTGGAGATATGGTTGGAAGTCAGGTCTAGGTCTCCTTCTACTTGTGATGTTATTGGCCAGTTATGAATGAGGCAGCCCAGACCTGGGCTGTCTGTGGAGTAAGAAGCTGGCATTGGGCTGGCGGCCAGCAGGTTGGGTCCAGGGTGGTGCTGTGCTTCCGTCCTGAGGCCCAGGCCCCCTCACACAGGGTTAGGGTAGTGTGTCGGGGGGCGAAAGACGTAGGTGGCAGGTGCCTGGCTCTCAGCCTAAAGGCACAGGGTGGGACTGTGCTCATGTGCTGTTTATGTCTCTTACAGGTTGAATGCCTCCCTCTCTGCACATCCTGAGAAAGATGAATTAATCCTTTTCGGAGGTGAATATTTCAATGGCCAAAAAGTAAAGTATATATTTTTTTCTTTTCTTCCCAACTTTTCAGGGTGTCATTTGGAGAAAAATTAAAGTCACAGTATAAATTCTCATTGGTCCTTTCACTCCCCTCTTGTGTATCCTGCTTCTTGAATCTGAGAGTTAGGCCTGATGTAGGGCATCCTTGAGTATCACCAGGACCCCTTGAGGGCTAAGTGACTGCTTACCTTGGATCTGCAGGGTCGTCGTCCCTTGGGACTTGGCTGTTCCCCGCAGTCACCCCTGGTCATACCTGTTGGTGGACCTGTGCTCTGGTTCTCCTCATGGTAACTCTTCATGGGCACAGTTTTCAAAGAGCTCATCTTGGGGAGCTGGCATGGGTCCCAGGGCCTTGCACATACTAGACAAGTGCTGTCCTCCTGAGCCATGCTTTAAGTCATCAGGGTTATTTTAGAGACAGAAACTGCTGAGGAATTGTGGGGCTGAGGTTTTTTTCAGCAAGCCTGAAAGCCCTGTTTCAGATGTATGGTGCAGTTAAAAGGTTCGATCTCAAGTCCCTTGAGCCTTAAGGAGCACTGTGAGTCTGACTCAGCTCCCCCCAGTGTTCTCTCAGCATATCTGTACATTTATAGATGGTAGGCTGGAAGCAGACTGAGGCAGCTAACTGAGCAGCTGGGCTCTCAGGCATCAGAGGTCAGTAGGCACAGGGGCATTGGGCCTTTTTCTTTGTGCCATAGTCTCTGGCTTAAAGGAGTTTCTACTTACAAATCCTTGACCTTATGATGGTGGGCAAGGGTCCCTACCCAACCATGTTGGTTTTACCTTTGAAACAGCGTTCACTACATGATGTGAGAGGGTGAGAGGTCACGCTTTATTATAAGATGCTCTGTGCACTGGTTGGTGTTGCCCAGCTGTAGGCTCATGTCTGTGTTTTAAGGTTGGCTTGGCTAAGCCATGAGGGTCTGGAGGTTGGTTCTATTGAATTCATTTTAAGCTGATGAGGGATCCATGGGGATTTAGCCTCATGGCATGTTGAAGAACATCTGTCTTGTCACTTAAGAGAATCTTGGGACCTGCATGAAGTCAGCGTGTATTGGTCAGAAGCACATTGCTCTAGGAGACAAGTTTCCAGAGAATTCCAGTGACTGCCAGTATCCTCACCACTTCCTGTTACTTGCTAGCATGTCCTTCATGACTCTGAAGTTCCTCTTTCTTCCTGCAGACTTTTTTATATAATGAACTCTACATCTACAACATCAGGAAGGACGCCTGGACAAAAGTTGACATCCCTGGCCCTCCGCCAAGGCGCTGTGCTCATCAGGTAATGTGAGTGCTGACTCAGCCTTCCTTCTCCTTCCCACATCTGGGTCTGGAAGCCTTGTCAGTCTGTGAATGACAGGCAGTCTCGTGGAAGAGGCTGGGCCTCCCAGACTGTCCTGGGTCTATAGTCTTCTTACCTAAGCAACTTCTGTACTATTGCTTCACCTGCTCCCAGGCACTGTGAACAAGGTGTGCAATGCTCCCTCAAAGAAGGTGTGTAATGCTTCCTCCTCTCAAAGTACGTTGTGTTGCGCCTGGCGTGTGAGAGCCACTTGGCAGTGCTTTCTTCCTGTTTGAGTCAGAGGCTCGCACAGTACCTCAGTCTGGACTGGAGAGGACAGATACTCAGAGAGGGGTGAGTGGTGGAAGGAAAGTAATTATTTTAGGATGAAACCAGGCATAAGGAAAAATAGCACAGAGTAAGCAGGAGGGTCACTGTTTCTGCTGACTAGGAGAGCGTTTCTGGAGCTCCCTTAGGCCTCACAGGGAATAGCTCCTAGTCTTGAGGTTCCCTAAGCCCTGTAAGACTGCATTGTGTCTTTATTCATTGTTGCACCCCATCCTTAGCCCAACTGGACACACTCATTTCCCTGGAGGGATGGAGGGCGTGTGGTCACAACCCATATTCCTGCTTGTGTGTGGAGGCTGCAGGTAACAGCCTTGGGTGAGGCAGAGTGGGTGGTGCAATAAGAGGGGAAAGCAGAGGGTGTGAGTGCCTGGCCCTGCATTCACTTGATGGTTGGTGCCTCCCAGATGACAGTGAAACTCACATGAAACAGATTTTCTCACAAAGAATAGGAAAAAAGCGTTTCAGGTGGCAAAAAATGATAGTCGTGTTCTCACTGTGCTCAGCATGTTGATGAAGGGTGAGTGGTTATGGGGAAAGGGTACTATGCACACCAGTTTATTCATCAGGTATGGTATCCAGCTGAGCCATGGACATGTCAGCTGCAGCTGAGGAAGAGCTGATTTCCATCTGAGTAGGCCCTGTCGGAGTCCTTCCAAGTCTGTGCTTTGAGCACGTAGCTGTTGAGTGTTCTGAGTGCCAGGCCCCATTCTGGGTGCTGAGGGCACAGCAGCAAAAGACACTCATTCTTCCCAGGAGGAGTTTTGTGCCTTATTGGGTCCTGAAGGTATCACGTTTTCCCTTAGGGAAGCCAAGGCTGATGGGAGATACTATTACCAGTGTACGTTTTCTGTTAGACCCCACTGGTTGGGAGGTGTGTTGTGAACTTACAGCCCTCTGTTCAAGTTCAAATATGTGAACTCAAACAAACACCTGGGAAGCACACAGCCTCTGAGATGGCAGGAAGTGGGTGCTGGGGAGGATGGCCTTATGGCCCTGTGGGTGCTGCACTGGGCACCTGAGCGCACGGCCATGTTTTGCCTCCTTCATCCCAGGAGAATGGGGGTTGTCAGCCAGGTTAAAGGGTTACTTCCAAACCACTACCTGAATGTCTGCTCTATACATATCAAAAGGGTGGTTGGCGTTTTTATTTCCAACCTATTTAAATGGTTACACACATCAGAGTGGTGAGTGTAAACTTTAGTAAGCTGGATGGTGCACAGAGGGTGGGTAAACCGTGATGGGGGACGCTACATCTTGCTAAAGGTGAATGAGCTGTGTGTTTTGATAGCAGTATGATTTCTTTGGTGTTCTTTCAGTGCTTGCGTAAAAACGCATTTCCATAGAAAATCGTGGACGTGGATGTTTCAGTGTATATGCTGCTGAGGTGAGGGCATGGACAAGATATTTTGTCTTACACATCGTCAGTGGCTCCAGAAAACGTACCGCTTATCAGATGTGCAGGGCCTGTGCTGCCTTTGTATTAGAGAAGGAAATCTGTTTTCTTTAAAACAGACGGCAAATAAATTTTCTTCATTCTATCCGCTATTTTATTATTCTCCTGTTTGTGCTGTCACTTGCAAGGGATTTATTTCTTTATATATTATGATCCCTCAGGACAATAACATTCTGTGACATTTCATATTACATGTATTATTCTATTTCTTGGGGTGCTTCTAGGTGTGGATTGCTAAGGACTGATGAGGACCAGTGAAGCCGTAGTGTAGACATTTAATAAAAATCTGCTGTTAGCTTGCGTTGTAACTAATGTTAACCTCAGCAGGACCTGTCCACTTTAATGGGATATGGCAGTGTGTAAATGTAGATTGAAGTCCACACTGCCATCTAGGACAACGTGAAAGTGTTTCAGAATATGACTGAGGAGGGGATGATCAGGAGGGTTTCTTCAGCGATCTTCCACTTGAAGGCAGAAGGGGATGACAGCTGAGTGGGGTTCCTGCCTTCTTAAATGGGCAGTGCTGTTGCCTCTGGTCACTCTGGAACTGCTTGACTGACTCTCACCTTTCCTCTAACAGGCAGTAGTGGTCCCTCAGGGCGGCGGACAGCTGTGGATCTTTGGAGGGGAGTTTGCTTCCCCTGATGGAGAGCAGTTCTACCACTACAAGGATCTCTGGGTCCTGCACTTGGCCACGAAGACCTGGGAGCAAATCAGGTAAGTTGCCGGACAGAGGCCTAGTGACTAGAACTGGGCAGTGGCAGGGGGGACTCAGGGAGGCCTGGGGTTGCAGAGCTCTGACTGCCAGGCTTCATTAAAGTATTGTCAGGACTGGCTGGAATCAGTAGTGCCTTCAGAGTTGTTTCCTATTTCTTGCTGTCTGCATGTCATTGTCATGTGTGCAGCTCCTCTGATGAACTAGCAGTTTGTCCCCAAAAGGCTGCTTTGGGGATTAGGCCTGCTTAAAGGTAGCCATCTCCCGGGAGCTGTGCTGCTTAGTAGAAGGGAGTGCTTTCTGTGTCGTGTGGGTGCAGGGACGTGGAGCAGGCAGAGTGGGACAGGAGCCGCCTCACACTTCTCACGGAGCTGGGGGAGCTGCTCCTGGTTCCTGATCACCTGTCAGGATCCATGCTCTCCGTAGGCGGAAGCTGTATGCCTGTTTGTCAGGACACAGACAGAACCTTTGCACATTAAGAGTGCAGCCTGGTGGGGGGAGGGGTTGAAGGAGACTTGCCAGCTTCCTTTTCCTTTGGTGCGGTGGTCTCACCAGGGCTGTGCAAGCCACAGTTCCAGGGCTAGTAAAGCCATAAACTGGAAGTCTCCTTGCTGTGGTGGGACAGTTACATGGTGTAGAGCATTTTCCAGTCCCAGCACTTTTCACCAGGAGGGTAGTGGCTCTTCTAGAGAATGTATTCAGTTACTCAACAGTGAGTCCTCTAGGGTGTCATGACCCGCCCCACTTGACTTCAGGCTATAGTGGCACACCCGTCAGGTAAAGAACCTGCTGTGCTTGGAGAGGTGCAGACCACCTTCAGTGCACTGAGCTGCTCTGCTGTAGACATGGTGCCAGCAGTTCTGATCCAGATGGGAACAAGGGCACCATGGTGTGTGGGTTCCCAGGTTCCTGAGTTCTGTACTTCCTTCCCTTTCTCATCCTTGTGTTGGGAGAGAGCCTTACCTTGGTAAGCATAACAATCAGGAAATAATAGTCATATTAAAAGTGACTCTGCTATGAGTATTTTGAAACGCAATCCTTTCCTCCATAATTAAAATGTGTTTAGGCCCAAGCATATCATCTTTGTCCCTTCTGCTCTGCTTGAATTATTTCTTTCAAAACCCAGTTATTACTTACTTGCTTGTCAGATCCTTTTGTTCTTTTTTTTTTTTTTTTTTGACGGTACTGGGGATTGAACTCAGGACCCTGAGCCTGCTATGCAGGCGCTTATTCCACTGAGCTATATCCCCAGCCCCTTGTCAGATCCTTTTGGACAAATTCAATCTTTGTATTTTCATGTGTTTTATCATCTCCATCAGCTTTTCTCCATAACTGACTGGTGAGGCACAGGAATTGGCTCCATGAGAAGGGTCATGCTGCCTTAGCTTCTCCCAGGCCTGCGCCAGCTGTGCACCTCTGTGTGCCCTGCCACAGTGTGACTCACAGGCACTTGTGGCATGAGAACTTTCTCCTGGGCTCAGGCTTTGTGAGTTCTGTGGCATGTGTCCAAAGTGTCTCTTCTAGGACACATGGTCTGTTGAGACCATGGTCACTTGGGGAGTATCCCTGTCTGCCTTCTCTAGTGGCCACAGAAGGTAGCTCTCTCAGCTCAGTGCATAACTCCAGTCTGTACCCTGGGATGTGGGCAATTAGGATTCTGCAGGCAGTGGTCTGACACATTCATGATGGGGCTGTACTCCATGTCTTATTGTTGGGTGGCTTGAACCACTGGTGGTATATGCATGACTGTCCCACGTGTGACTGTACTACTATCACCAGTGGTACAAATTGCCCAGTGGGACAGTCATGCATGTACCACTGGTGATTCAAGACGTTGGGAGCATGTTGAGATAGTTGTTGCTAATAAGTATATACCTCATTTCTTAAATACTTGCTTATTGTAATTAAAATGTGAGAGTTTTTATATTTTTTTATTGTCATCATCTTTTTTTTTTTTTTTTTGAGATAGGGTTTCACTATTCAGTTCAGGCTGTCCTTAAACTCACATTCCTGCCTCAGCCTCCCAAAAGCTAGGATTACAGGCGTATGCCACCGTGCCTGGCTTGAGAATTTCTAAGAAGTATTTTGTAGAAGCTCATTAAAGGCATTTTTTCACGAAGGTTATACTGCAGATCTGAAGTTTAATTGCTGTTTTTTTAGTTTTTTCTCTTTGTTTTTTGAGACAGCTTCTTGGTGTGTTTTGCCAAGGCTGGTCTTGAACTTGTAATCCTCCTGCCTCAACTTTCCAAGTGCTGAAACTGCAGACATGGGCCACCATACAGCTAATTGGTGTTCTTTTCTTTCTTTGGAGACAGGGTCTTGCTGGGTAGCCCAGGTTGGCCTTGAACTTGATGGGACCCTCCCCCACCTTGTCTGGGATTATAAATGTGTACCACCATGCCCAGCTTAATTGCCATTCTCAGCTCAGTTTCTGTCTGCAGAAGAGTGGTAGGGCACGACGGTGATTATTAATGTGCTTTGTTTTCTTTTGTCTAAAGCACTGTATGAGAGTGTAAGCGATGCTTTCTGGCTCCACCTGGCCTGAGTGGCCCTCAGCAGAGGGGACTGTGGGTGAGAAAGGCCTGGTGGAGTGCTTGTACTCAGTGGCGTCTGTCCTAGCAGCCAGGTGCAGTAGGCGTTTACCAGCAATCCCTGAGGGTCCCACGTGTGTGTATTGGGTTGCAGAGGTGCAGCTTATCTTAAGTACAGAATTGGAAGTCCAGAAATTGAGGATCTGCCTCCAGCTTTGCCTCTTATTTTGTTTGTTGGGAGATTTTTAAGAAATCTTAATTTCTGAGTTTCTATTACTCAGCAAAATCGGTTACTACTGCTTGATGTAGTTATGGTTATGAGATACCTAGTATTTGAGCCTTGTTCTGTTCGTAAGGCCTTGGATGAAATACAGAAAGAGAAAAATAGTATGTGCAAAATATCATTTGATAAGTGTCCATTTCTCCCACCCACTAATCCTCTAGTAGGAGGTCATGTAGGGGAAATGCTAGATGTCAGTTCACTGAGTTCATGTTCCCCAAAGTCAAAGAATGAATTCTAAGGAACAGTGGAAGTTAGGAGTAGGGAAATTCGTTAGAGAAAAAAAAATGGGGAGTCGAATGGGAGAATGGGGAATAGGAATAGCTCCTGAGAGATAGGAGAGTCCCAAATGAATGGCCAGCAAGCCCACCTCTCAAAGGAAGTTTTATAGAGCAAAACCATGAGGTGGGTGCAGTGGGGGTCAAAATTATAATCAACCAATAAGATTGCAGGTATAGTTGCTTAGGTAACATTGATCTAATGGTGGCCAGGGTACATGGGTGACATTATTAACCTTGGTCAATAATCTGTAGCCTTAGTCTTACCTCTAGTTTTAGTAGTCTTAGTCTTAGTGGATTTAGTCTTAGTCTTAGCAGGTGGCAAAGGATGGCCCACCCCTGATGAGACAATGGAAAATCTCAAAAGGGCAATACCAGTAATCCTAAGCCTCTGCTTATCCCTTAGGGGGAAGTACGGCAGTATGTGACTTTAATCTTTAGATGGGCCTCCAGCCACGGTCCTGATGCATTCTCATCTCCTGCACTCACTCTCTGGAGGGCCCAGCCCTGTCTGACTGCCTACTATATTTCTGCCTAACTGAGCTGTCTATAATAGAGTGAGCCCTAGTCTTCCTGAAACGCCAGATGCCTTGGCTATCACCTGACCTCTGTCTGCCGAGATGCCACCTTAGATGGCCAGTGAAGCACACATCTGCTGTGACACCTTCTATTGCTGTAGATTGTCTGCAGTCTGTGTGTGCCAGTGCAAGCCACCTAGCTGGGGTTTCCCAAGAGGGCAGAGGATTGACACATCTGTCCTGTAAAGTACTGTGGGGAGAAAGTGCTACCAATAGAAAGGGGCGCTCTTGTTCAGAGTGGAGAGAGGCCTGTGTAAAGGAGTGACAGGAAGCTGGGCAGAGGATGTCACAAGGGAGGCCCTGCAGAGTTGGCAGGAGATGGGAGGGCACTGTTGTCCTGGGGTGGTTTCAACTGTGTGTGTCCCTTGCCTAACTTCACTTTTAGGCATATTCTGGAAAGAAGCTCTCCCTCACATTATTTACAGAAGCACGTTTAGGAAACAAGATGCAGAATGACATGTCTTGGGGGAAAGCAGGGGAGTCTGCATGTGCGCACGCATGTAGCACAGGGAAAGGTAGGTGTGCATTGTCCATGTTTTCATCTGGCCCCCTGTTTTTGTTTTTTTTTTTTATTTTAAAGACAAAAGAATGGAGACATATGAACCAGAATAAGCCATAAACAATACCGAAAATACAAAATTATACAGATTATAATAGGGAATTAGCACTGGATGCTGTATTACATAATATTATCTTCACATTAGTTAACACATAAACATTAAAGGAAATACCAAATTATAGAGAAGATAGTAGGGAATTAGCACTGGATGCTGTATAATATAAAGTTATCTTCACCTCTGTTAATACAAAAACGATTGAGGAAATACAGAATTATAGAGAACATAGAAGGGAATTCGCTCTGGATGCTGTCCTACATAGTGTTACCTTCACATTTGTTACTCAGTTACACAGATGATGGCCCATTTGATCATTCAATTTTCTCCTCCCTCATCTCCGTTGTCCTACCACTCAATCAGTCATCTTCCCTGTGATAATAACTGTACTCCTGGGTTTATCTATACCCCTGGACTCTCGCCTTGGGAAGAGATATAGCTGCCTCAGACTATACTGTAACATACATGGGTGTATACAAATTGCCATGGTCGGAGGTGGAAAAGCACCTATGCTCACAGTGGACCGCCCGGCTCCATCCCGTCGCTCTGCTATGGGTGGGGTCGGGTCCCGTCTATGGGGCGCCCTCCGCACAGCCCACAGTGGAGCAGCTGCGGTGGCCCCCTGGTTTTTGTTGGTATCTCCTGTAGTGCCATTCCTGTAGCTTCATGGTATGCTTGATAGCTTGGAGAGGTTTTTTTCATTTACTTCATTTACTTTTTTTTTTTTAAAGAGACATGAGAAAGATTTATAAATGTATAACGGGTAGATGGATTTGATGCCCTTAAGAGTGGAGTGCAGGTGCCCAGAGAGATGAGGCCCCGCACAGTGGGGACTGTGTGTGTGGCTGGAGGGAGCCTGTGGGAGTTAGGGATCTACAGTCTCAGCCCTGTCTAGATGATGGCCCACCACAGTGAAAGGACGGGGACCCCCAACAGAGGCCCATACCTGGGGGAAAGAGGACCATTTGCAAGTAAAAAGGGAAGGCCCGACCCCTTTATAGCTGAAAGGGAGTCACCCAGTGGCAGTGTATAGTCAGTTTCTGTTTGGGGTGACAGGTCCCAAGAACGAGGTGCCCACAGATAAAAAGAAAAACAAGAGAGACAGTTATGGGCTCAGGGGGCTTCCTCCTCAGCCTTTTATTGCGATACAAACAGAGAGCAGCAACGGGCAGCGGGAGGAATCATTAACAGGATAGGCGAGGACGATCCAACTCCATTATCACAGGAATGAGACCTGACTCGGTTAGCCGTCATGTCATCATTCCTGCGGGCATATCTCGGCAAGGCATCTGGTGTCATCCAGCGGCTTTCCACAGGGACACAGGTCCTGCTATCATTTCCTTTTGCACTAATGCTCTTGCTGGACATCCTCCAGAATCAAACAATCATATGGCTTGGTGCTCTATAGATTGTCCTCCACAGCCCAGCTTTGCTGTTTGGGGAGTAGAGAGAAAAAAATAAATAAACTGGGCTTATGTTCTGAAGCTACAGTCTTTTCCTTTTTCCTTTAAGTACAATCTTAAAAGTCTTGATTTCATTGTGTCCTTTGTACCTGAGTTTTATGAGTTGAGCAGCTCAGCAGCAGTAATAAATTTAGAAGGAATTTAAGAAAGATCGATGATTTGTTTGTAAGGAGGACAAAAAGCAGAAGACAGAAACAAGCCACCTCGGAGAGAGGGCATGGGTCCAGAAAAAGGTGGGTCCCTGGGAGCCTTTGTCCCTGGCTTCTTTTATTGGGATTAGGGGCCTGTCCTTCCAGGTGGATACTTGGAATTTGTCACAGTCTGATTGGTTTCCTGGCTGTCCTGGGCTAGATCCCCGGTGCACCTTCCCCTTGGTGGTCTTTATTTGATTTTCTCCTTTCTGGTCTTTGTCAGGGACTTACGTCTGGAATTTATAGGTTGTTAGGAGATGCTTCATAGAAAAGGCAGCTTAGAGTTAGAGATTAAGTAAGGGGATGTGTGTACATCTAGTGCAGTACTAGAGTGACCATAGAGTGAAAGTGTATTTGTGTGTGTGTGTAAATGAGTTTTCCTTTAAGTTAGGTAGCTGCCCCTTGTCCCCTTTGCATTTTATTGTGAGGAACAGTTATGCTGGCTTTTGTGCACCTGGCTTCCTCTGTGGTCTGCCTATCAGCTCTTCCTCTGGTCAGTCTCTCCATTAGAGACCACTCCTTCCTTTGTTGTAAATTCTTTTTGTGTGTGTGTCTTTTTTTTTTTTTTTTTTTGAGACAGGGTTTTGCTGTGGCCAGCTCAAGGCTGGCTTTGAGCTCACTTTGTAGCCCAGGCTGAACTCGCAGTGATCCTACTCCTGCCTCAGCCTCCCAAGTGCTAGGATTGTAGGTGTGTACCACCATGGCTGACTGGTAAATTCTTAGGCCTTCTGTGCTGTCCCATGCCTTTTTGTATCTGGTTTTCTTGTCTTTCTATCTTTGTGCTTTTAATTGCTACTAAAGGAATTCTTCTAGTAAGATTTTAACCTATTTAGTTGGGATTAGCTAGTGAATCTTAACTGCAAAGGCAAAAGTTACTTTTAGCAAGATTTTCTACTAATTTCTTAATAAAGCCTAATGAGGCCCCTATTCTATTCTTCCCCTGCTGACAGACCCCTGTTCCTACAGTTTTCACTTCTTCTGTCCTACCTCATACCCGCCCAAAGGACTTTGATCCCTCATTCTTTTTTTGTCTTTTTGAGGCAAGGTCTTGCTATGCAGTTCAGGCTGGCCTTGAGCTCACTTTGTAGCCCAGGTCACAAGGTCTTAAACTTGTGACAATCTTCCTGCCTCAGCCTCTCAAGTGCTGGGATTATAGGTGTGCAGCACCACACCTGGCTTTGGTCTCTTATTCTTAAGGGGGTGCAGAAGGCCCAAAGGTTGGTCTTCAGTAACTGCTTCAGGCTGAGAAGGGGTGCTGATCCTACCTAGCCAGGGACCCTAAGTCTGTTCTTGACTGATTTAAAGGAGACATAGGAATATTGGGTTCCATCTTCTCTGTCTGTCTGTTTTTGTGAGAAAGGATCTTGCTAGGCATTTCAGGCTGTCCTTGGACTTGATATGTATCCTGGGCTGACCTTGAACTTGTGATCTGACATCAGCCTGCTGAGTGCTAGGATTACAGGCATGTGCCACCACATCCAGGAGGTTCCATCTTTTTGAAGAACTATCATTTGATAGTCAAACCAAAGTCAAGATCTCTGAAGTCTATGCATCACTTTTTAGGTCCCTTCCTGGTCACCAAGGTGAATGTTGCAGGGCTGGGTCTTTGGGTCCCCAAGTTGAAATAAGGAGTTTCACCCACTTTTTAAAAAATGAGTTTGCAGATTCACTGCCTCCTGCTGCTGAAGCAGAATTTTCAGGCCTTGTCAGTAAAAGAGAAGGATTTCGTCAAGGTAGATAAAAGACACACTCAAGGGAGGCGTGCTAATGCTCAGAGAGATGAGGTGGCGGTATTTTTTTTTTGCATCCACTTGTTCATGAGATTTACCATCAGTTCTTTATATTCTGTTTTTTAAATTCTAATAAGATTTTGACAGGATTGAGCTAGGCATGGTGGCTCATGCCTATAACCCCAGCATTTAGGAGACTGAGGCAGGAGGATTGCCATGAGTTTGAGGCCAGCCTGGGCTACAAAATCAGTTCAAGGGTAGCCTGCACTACATAGTGAAGCCCTAACTCAAAAAGCCAAAAAAAAAAAAAGATTTAATGGGGGTTGAATGTGGAATTGTGAAGTGGTGGTGGGTATATGTGCTTGTAAAGCTTTTTACCGTATGGCCAGTTATTCCCCATACTCACTGTGTAGAAGTCTGTAAGTGCAGAGTATCACTGCTTTGGTGAGTTTCTTAAATCATTCTCTGGACCCATTGTCACTGCATAACCGAGACAGGCATGAGGATTTACCAAATGAGCAGCTTGCAGGAAGGGTCCATGGTTTTTTTTGTTTGTTTTTTTTTTTTTTGATAACAGGAATTGAACTCGTGACCTTGTGCTTGCCAGGCAGGTGCTGTGCCGCTGAGCTACATCCTTGGCCCAAGGGTCCATGTTTCTGATTCTGTCCATCTTGGTGCTTGTGAGAGGCCTTTGAGAGACCTGGAGGCATTCCCTAGCTAATGTCCATGGGGCCATGGCTAAAAGAGCACCTGGCTGGGGAGAGGCCACTCCTGCAGTGGGTCTCAGCATCCTGGGCAGCACCTAGACAACTCAGGAGTGCTTATTCCTGCGCCCTACTCCCCAGGGGTGAGTCAGCTCAGATCAGGTTTCATGGGGGCTCAAGAATTTGCAGTTTACATGAACCTCTCCCATACCCCACTCTGATGGTCCTGACTTACAGATGGAACTCAGTTGGGTTCTGCTTGATCAGCCTCTTAGACAGGTGGGTGCTGAGTTTATGTACTTCAAGTACAGTGTCTCTGCCAAGTGTGCTGGTGCATACCTGTAATCCCAGCACTGGGGAGGCTGAGGCAGGAGGATCATTATGAGTTCGAGACCAGCCTGGGATTCAAAGTGAGCTCAAGGCCAGCCTGAACTGCATAGTGAGACCCCATAGTGTCTCAAAAAGACCATAAAAAAAAAAAAGAGTATAGTGTCTCTGATGTGAAAATTTCTATCTGCTTCTTTTAAAAGGTGAAAAGACTCATGCAAAATGTATCTTAGATTCTTTTTTTGGGAGGGGATTTTGAGACAAAGTTTCACTTTGCAGTGCAAATTGGCCTTGAACTCTCTATGAGCCCAGGTTAGTCTCAAACTCACAGCAATCCTCCTGCCTCCACCTCCAGAGTGCTGGGATTACAGACAGGCATTTGCCACCAGGCCAGTGTCTGTTAGATTCTTAATGTTGAAAATGGTGAAGTTCTGCTTTTGTAATGAATAGTGATTCCTACGTGAAACATTTCCTTGCTTGCTGTTTGGCAGAAATCTGCTTTTAGGAACGTGGTGAGGCCATATTGGTATGGCCTCATGTTCCCATGGGGTGTGGGAGAACAGCTATTCAGGTTGGTCCATTGTTCCTAGGCGACTTGCGGTGGGACTGACTCTGAGGTGGTGCTTCCCATGGTGGCCTCCATGTTAAAGCGCTGCCATGTGGAGAGAGGACTGCTGCTAGATGTTTTCCTTTCTAATTTTTAAAAGTTGATCTAGTAGAAAAGATAGAGATTGACTGAAGCAAAAATCATTTCCCATTTTGTTGTTTCTGGCCAACCAACTCTTGTTGTGGGAACCACCTGCTCTGGGCGTGTCCTGTGCACATTACAGAAGTCGTCACTGTTGCCATGGTCTGGCTCTGCACTGTGCACTGATTACTGGGGACTCTTCCTTTTCTGTGCAGAATTAGGTTTACAGGTAGGGTGCTCCAGTTGAGGAGGGGTAAATGTTGGTAAAGGCAAACAGGATGACTTTGACATTTTCATGACAGGACCATACTTGATGACTGTCCCTTTGGGCAACTTGCACCACCCAGTGAAACTGTCCCGTGAAGTGTGATGGACAGTCATGCATGTCCCAGTGGTGGTTCCAGCCAGCAGAACATGTTCATCAGCACTAGAGGCCTTAGCCCCTTTCTTGGCTATTAAAAATTTATGTATTCATTTATTCAGTCACATTTTATTGGTATATTTCTGATCTACATAGTGATCACATTCCTCATAGAGAATTTGTACCTGTACATGACATAACTTCTTCCTTTTTTTCCGTCTTGCTGTCTGCCCTCCAACCCGGCCTCCCCTCCTTATTTATAGAAGCTTTGTTTCCGCGTTCTCCTTCTTGTCTCATTTCTGTTTACCTTTTTCCTCCCCGTCTTCCCTTTGCCCTCCCTATTTGGAAGGCAGCTATGCTAACCACTATACCACTAACGGCTCCGTAAAATCTTATTCTATACTTGGTCTTTTTTTTTTTTTTTTGGTACCTGAGATCGAACTCAGGACCTTGTGCTTGCCAGGCAAGTGCTTATGCTGCTGAGCTATATCCCCGGCCCCTTCCCTCCCTATTTGAACATTTTCTATTTCACAATATCTGTTACACACTTTGGTCCTTATTTACACTTTTGATTTCTCACACTAAAGAAACTATGGTGTTTATGTGTGTGTCTGATTTATTTCCCTTAAGAATATGGTCTCAAGGTACATCCATTTACCTAGAAATGTCTCAAGCTTATCTTTCTTTATGGTAGAGCAATACTCCATTGTATTAAAAAACCACATCTTCTTTATCCATTCACCAGTTGATGGACATTTGGGTTGTTTCTAAGATTTGGCTATTACAGTCTGTGCTGCTATAAACAAGGGTGTGCCTTTCTTGGCATTAGAAAGGTTTTTTTTTTTTTAAATTATGTTTATTGGTACCTTTTAGGTATACAAAATGATCACATTCATCGTAGGGAATTTGTTCCTGTACATGACACACCTTGATTTGGGGGATCAGATTTTTTTGAGTTTTAACAGGTAGTGATCTTTTGAAGAACAGTTGGAATAATTTTTCCTACACTGTAGGTTGTCTGTTCACTCAGTTGGGGGTTTTTCTTGCTGTGCAAAAGCTTTTATTTATTTATTTATTTTTTTGTGGTACTGGGGATCGAACTCAGGACCCTGAGCTTGCAAAAGCTTTTAAATAAGATGAGATCCCAGTTGTTGATTCTCTGTGATGTCTCTCGTGTGGTTGGGGTTTTGTTCATGAAGTTTGATGGCACTTTCAGGAGCTCTACCTACTGTGTCTTTCAGCAGATTCAGTGTTTCTTTTTTGTGTGTGTTTTTTGAGACAGGGTCTCACCATACAGTGCAGGCTGGTCTTGAACTCACTTTGTAGCCCAGGCTGGTCTCGAACACACACTGGGATTACAGGCATGTGCCACCATGCCTGGGGACAAGTCTTTCCTTTTTTGGCAAGGTTAGCTAAAGAAATCTTTCAAAGAACCAACTGTGATTTACTGAGTCTTTGTTTTCTTAGTCTCCATTGTATTGATTTTTGCTTTGATCTTAATTTTTTGTTATGAGCTTTGGGCTTGATTTGCTCTTCTTTTTCTAGAAGCTTGAGATTCAACATTAAGTTGTTTATTTGAGCTTTCTCTGTTTTCCTGATACGGGTATTCGTTGAATTTCCCTTGGAGGACTGTTTTCGTTGTGTCCTGTAATAAGTTACAGTGTGTTGTTTTGGCATTATCATTTAATGGTAAAAACTGTCTAGTTTCTTCTTTAATTTCATCTGTGACCCATTGATTGTGTGGTGTTACTTAATTTCTTTTTTTTTTTTTTTTTTGGCGTTACTTAGTATTTCCATGTGTTTTGTTTGTGATTGATATCCAGTTTCATAGCACTATGGTCTGATACTATGCATGGAATAACTTCAATCCTGTACATTTACTTAAACATTTTGTATGAGCTAGTATGTGGTCTATTTTGGATAACGTCCCATGTGCAGCTGAGAAGAATGTGTGTTCTGATGTTGTGGGGTAGAACACTGTAGATATCTGCTAAGTCCATTTGTTAAAAGTTTGGTTCAGTTCTAATACTTCATTGATTTCTTTTTTCCTATCTAGTTGATCTGTCGGTGACAGTGGGGTATTGAGGTCCTCTGTTACAGTTGTATTAGTGCTTGATTTTTCATGTCTGTTAATACTGGTTTCCTACGGTTCAGTGCACTTGTATTTGGTGCATATATATTTATGAATGTTCTCTCTTCCACTTGGATTGTTCCCTTTACAAGGATATAGTGGCTGTCTCTGTCTCTCTTAATCAGTGGGCTCGAAATCCACTTTGTCTGCAAATAAAGTAGTTACCCCTGATTTTATCCAGATTCCTGTCACATGTAATACTGTTTTCTACCCTTTAACTTTCAGCCTATGAATTTCTTTCTGAATTAAATGTGTTTCTAGTATGCAGCATATTGTTGGATCTAGCTTCTTGATCCATTCTGCCAACCTGTTTCTTTTGGTTGGTGAATTGAGACCCTTAACATTGATAATTACAAATGATATGTATTTACTTGTCCTTGTCATGCTATTTTCTTGTTGTTTGCTCCTTTGTTTCCATGTCTGATTATTTGCTTTGCCTGATGGATTTATTCTGTTGGGGTTCATGGAGTTGTAATCCATGTTATCTCTTTCTAGAATGTCCTTCAGAACATTTTAAAGTGCTGGTTTGGTGGTCATGAATTTCCTCAGGTGTTCTTTGTCATGGAAGTATCTTATTTCTACATCAACTTTGAAAGATAGTTTTGTGGAGTACATCAATCTGGGTTGGAGGTTGTGTTCTTTAAGAGCTTAAAATACTTTACTCCAAGCTCTCCTTGAGTTGAGGGCTTGTGTTGAGAAGTCTGCCGTGATTCTGATGGGCTTTCCTTTATAGGTGATCTATTTCTGTTCTCTAATAGCTTTTAATATTCAGTTCTTGTGTTGAATTTCTACAATCTTGCCTATTTTATATGCTGTAGAC
This sequence comes from Dinomys branickii, assembly GCA_004027595.1. NCBI lineage: Eukaryota > Metazoa > Chordata > Mammalia > Rodentia > Dinomyidae > Dinomys > Dinomys branickii. The sequence goes on from PVLD010008571.1 coordinate 31,564, forward strand.
TTTTTTTTTTTATCATGGCTAGTTGGAGTACTATATGCCTCACTTTAACTGTATGTCAAATTATTTTTCCCTACCTGGAAAGTTTTCTGCCATGATGTCTGTGAATAGGTTTTTTATGTCCTTTTGTGCTATCTCTTGCCTTTTCATCGACTCTGATCAATCTTACATTATTCTTGTTTGTGTCATCCAGCAGCTCCTGGGTTGATTTCTGATGGTCCCTTGCTGTTTTTAAGAAATCTTTCTTTTCATCATTGCTAACTGCAGTTGTGTCTTCTATATCTGAGATTCTGTCCTCGTATTGGCTTCTTCTGCTGCACATACTTTCAGTGGAATTTTTAATCCCCGGGGTATCTCTTTGAATCTGTTTTATGGATTCCATATTTTTTCCTAGGTTGAGCATTCATAGTTTTCATCATTTTCCTAGCTTCTCTTTTTTTTATCTGTTTCTGCTCTAGAGTTATTAAGCATGTCTTTCATTATGTCGACTGTTACCACTTCAGAGAGTCCCGGTGGGTGGCTTTGTGATTGCACCACTTCGTTTACCCTGTTTTTTTTTTTTTTTTTTTTTTTGCGGTACTGGTGGTCGAACTCAGGACCTTGTGCTTGCCAGGCAGGTGCTTGTGCCACTGAGCTAAATACCCAACCCACCTTGGATTTGCCTTTGGTGAGCTGGCTTTGTGGGGCTGCATCTTGTTTAAATGTCTTCCTTTTTTTATTTTTAGGTTTAATTCCTGGGTCGATACTTATAAATTGTCTATGGTGATTAGCTTTGTTGCTAGTATTTAGAACCTTTAGGAAATGGCTACTTCTCAGAGGTGTCTTCCAGATGTAGCTGGCTTTGGGGTTTTGAGTCTCTTGCAAAATCTTTATCTCTTCAATTTATTGGCAATGAGAAGGTGCTGCCTAGACCCTGGTTCTTTGTCACTGGTATATAGTATTTTTTATGACTCTAATGCAGTCTCAGTCTCAGTATACCAGGAAGAACCACTGGTTAGAGCAGTTACATCACTTTGAAGTGGTGCAGTCAGCAATAACAATAGCACCAAACACAGCCTAGAAAATGACAAACAGGTAACTTAATTTGCCACTTTAAATCATATGAAATAGATTTGTCTTTTTTAGATAGGGTCTCACTATGTACTTCAGGTCGGCTTGAGCTCACTTTGTAGCCCAGGCTGGTCTTGGACTCAAAACGATCATCCTTCCTCAGCCTCCCGAGTACTGGGATTACAGGCATGTGCCACCATGTCCAGGTATGAACTAGATTGTTGGTCTAGAATCTGTTTCTGTCCAGGGTGAACAGGTCCCAAGAATGAGGTACCCACGGATAAATAAAAAAGTAAGAGGAAAAAGAAATACAAGAGAGACAAAATTGTGGGATTGGGGGGCTCACAGCCTCTTGGACTGCAGCCTCCAATAGCATTTTCAGTGACCTTTTATGGAGAAAGAACAGAGGCAACTGGGCTAACGAGAGAATTCAACCGTTTTAGCGAGGATGATAGGACTTAATTATCATAGGCATGAAACTTGACTAGCTAGCCATCATGTTACCATTCCTAACCACATATCACAGCAAAGCATTTAGTGTTGACCATGGGGCTTACAAAACTTCTGCAAGACTTCCTCCAAAACCCAGCAATCACTGCTATGTTAGGCCTGAGGCAATACGTTGAAAGATTAACTAAAAAATGGCCTTCTCCACACAAGGTTTGTGGTTATATAACAAAATCTAAAACAAACCTGAAAATTGTATGCAGTAAATAAGCCCTCAACATGGCAATTTTACCCTTAGGGGAAAAAATTCAAAAGGAGTTAGGCGGACAGATAGGGAAATAGAAGAAAAGGAAGAGATTAGAAACAAGGGTAGAGGACGGAGAAAGGTCATGCAAACTTTGGGAAACTGGTGCAGAAGATGGGAGGGAAAGAAAAGGAAGAAATAAAAACCAGAACAAAACAACAACAAACTAGAAATCATGTTCTAGTTCACATGCATATAAAAACAAGAACAAACAAAAAGAGAAAGAAAAAAGAAAAGAGGAAAATAAAAAGTCCCCACGAAGGTGTGTCTCTGCTGCCACCAGTAGACAGTGTGGGCCGACAGAGTCCAGGTCCTCATCTGTGAGTCCCAGCAGGCCAGCAGCAGCTCCGTGGCGAGGTGGAGGAGATCCCACTGCCCTTGCACCTCTGCGTCCACTGGAGTTCCGGCCAGCCTCAGGCTGCGGGGAGGCCGGAACCAGATCAGCCCAGCCCACAGCCACCCCGTGCCTGGCGTGGGCTTGAGCTGGGCTGGGAGCCGCTGGGTGGAGCCAGCAGCTGCTCCACCTCCCAAGCTCAGCTGGCCTCTCCTCAGGATGGCTCTTGTGGGAGGTCCTAACGGGACACCTGAGCAGCCACTGCCGTCCACTGCGTCCGCTGTGGCCTGCTGAGCCCACTGTTCGGCTCCACTGGTGGCCCGCTCAGCGGAGACCTCTGGGGTCGCCTGCGGTCACTGTGTGTCGGCAGTTTCAAGCAGCCCCACCCATGCAGTGAGCCCAGGCTTAGGGAGAAGGTGCTGCTGCCTCCTTCTTTGTTGAAGTTTCTCTCTTCACTGTCTCTGCGCTTCAATTTTTGATTCATACCCTGGGACCCACTTCCCTCCCTCCTTCCTCACGTTGCATATTCTAGTGTTTGAACACCAAACCTTGGAGGGGCCCTTTCTCTGCTGCTTACCACTCCACTGTCTTCCCAGAATTTTCAAAAAGGTTTTCCTTGTGGTAGGGAAGACTGTGTTTCATCTGTACCTGGTCACGTTAGCACATATACATACTTTTCAGGGCTGGAGCTCTGATTTGAGTCAGATTTCTACATCCAGCTATGTACCTGGTCCCCATGTGCTGTGCAGATTGAAGAAACTGTCTTTGATGAACTGACCTTACCTTGAAGTGAAATCAACAGTGAAATGGCAGGAAGGAGTGGAGCCTCATAGCTTTGAGTAAGAGCTGCTCTGCTGAGGCCTGTGGGTGGCAGGGTCTGCTCCTGGAAGGCAGCCCCAGACATGCCGTGGTCTGCAAATGTAGGTCTCTAGGCATCCTTGTTCCTACCAGCAGCCAAGTATCCCTTGACAGCAACCAAGGACAGAGGCCAGCACTTGGTAATGTGGCAGCCCAGAGCCAGCCCAAAGGCCCCAATTGCCTGGTTGATATAAAAGTTTTTCTTAAAAGTAAATGTTAATGCAGTGCAATACTTGTGAATAAGTAAAAGTACTTAGCTATGTACAGTTTGGCAAAACTTTCTCAGAGTGAACACAGCTCCCACATGAGATCCCAGGTAAGCGCTGCCACCACAGAATTGCACAGGTCCCAGGCACTCGTCCCTGTAGCCACCCTGGCATGGTTTCTTTGCTTAGTTCTGACATCTTCTCTCATTGCATGTCATCTTTGAGAGTCCTGTCTGTGTCGCACATAGCCGTAGTTTGTTGCTGTTGCAGACCATTCCTTCAATAATCACGTGCCTGTGCATTTGCCCCAGTGGGCTTGGGGAACTCCAACTGGAGTTCTTAATGAGTGCTGTTGCTGTCCATATCCTGTCTGTGTCTCATGGTGGACAGAGGTGTACATCCGCCTGTGTCCTGCTGTGTAGGTGAGGCATAGGGGTGTGTGTAGCTTCTTTGAGCCTATGTGTGTTGACCTGACTCGGCACCTTAGGAGACTGCGAGAGCTCCCTCAGACCTGCACAGGCACTTCCTGGCTCTCATTCCCACTGTGCCAGTAGGGGCTTTGTGTAGTGTTTGGCACCAGGTAGACCCTTGGTGGTGCAGTGACAGTGACTTTCCATCATCGTGTTTCTACACGAGAGGAGAAGTCATAGCATTATCATGGTGCAGAAGCCTCAGCCTTGGTGAGTTCTCAGGCTGCCTGTGCCTGTTGGATGTGTATGGCCCACATTTCCTTCAGGCTCTGCTTTGACTAAGAGGTGCCTGCAAAGCTGCCTGGTTTAAAATGAACAATCCTGATTCCTGATCTTGCTACTGTGGGTCTATATACTGAGAGTGTTTATTTTGATTTTTGTGCATTTGTCCTAAATATGTGTGCATGGATGTGAGTGTGAAGGAAGTCAGACACCCAAGACAGACTCAGGTGCCCTGCGCAGCAGTAATTGCAGTGTTTGATGGTAGAGGATGTGGAAAAGGCCGGGAGACAACATGATGGAAGAATTGCCTCTTCCTTCCCATTTTAACTGACAAGTGCAGATAGGCCAGGTCTAAGTGAGATCGCTGGCAAAGGCAGACTGGACCTCCTCAGCCCTAGAAAGGCTGGTGTCTGGTGTTTGCCGACATCTTCCCCTGGGTGTCTGATTAGAATGAAAAGGAAGTTGGTAACCCCTGTGGAGGCAAAACCCACAAGGACACCAAGAAGCCACACTCTCCCACTGTGCAGCATTGCTAAACCAGAATGTGCCCATGCCTGTGCAGAGGCTTCCTGAGAGGTTGGCAGCATTTTTTGCACTGTGATTTTACATGTCATAAAAATGTCTGATGGATCTGTGCACGTTGGGACACACATACAAACTCAGCTGCTTGGGAGGCTTGAGTAGCTGGGTCACAAATTCAGTGCCAGCGAGGGCAATGTAGGCAAGACCTTGTCTCAAATTTAAAATAAAATTTTAAAGTGAGGTGGCTATTGGGGGTGTAGTTCAGTGGAGAGCATTAGGTTCAACCTCAGTACTGTTTTAAAAAAAGAATGTATGATTCAGTGATTTTTAGCATATTCAGATTTGCGCAACCAACACCAGTGTCTAAATTTAGAGGGTGTCCATATACTAAGAAGAAATCCCACATCTCCAGCACCCACCCTCACTGCTGTCCCTGCTTTCCTTCTCTGGGGGTTTGCTACTCCAGGTACTTTGTGTACATGTGGTTGTACAGTGTGTATCTTTCTGTGTCTGCCTTATTTCATCATGTTTTCAAGTTCATCCATGTTGTGGCATGTGTGAGTGCTGCCATCCCTTTGTGGCTATGTGATATTCCATCTGTGTGGATGGAACTTGTTGAGGTCCATTCATCTGTTGATGGACCTTTAGTGTTTCCACTTTTTTTTTTTTTGGCCAGCATCATATTCATTCATTTATCTAAGTCCTTACAAGGCTAACTGTCACACATACAGATGAACAACCAGACTAATGAGCCCAATCCACATCTCTGTATAAATGAAAGCACTTAGCAGATGATCACTTATAGCTGATTACAAATGTGTTGTGTGCTGTTACTGTCCACTGAATGGGGAAAGCAGCCAGCATCTGGGCTTCATCTAAACCCACTTGGTGTAGCTGCCTTAAAGCCGTGTGCAGGTCAGCATTGGTACCTTAGAGAAGGGGAATCATTAGCAGGATGATTCGGAGTTATTTTTTGACCCTACAGCTAAATTCACGGGAAGCCTGCTAACAGTGTCTCTGGAAGCCCTGTGTGTGAAGGGCTGTGAGAGCATCCACTCCATCTGCTGTGCTGGGGCTGAGCGCTCTGCAGACCTCTTGGCTTTTACTGATGTGAGCAGCAGCTCCCAGAGGGAGGCAGCCATGTAGCTCTCCTGGTGGGCATGTGCACACTATGGTCATTTGGATGTGGCGTGTGGACAGCGGATAGGGAGACCGGTGTGGCTAGTGTGTAGCAGAACTGAGAGGGAGAAGCAAAGGGAATGTGAGCGTGAAAACACTGATAGGCCGAGGGGTCAGTGTTAAATGACAGATTTTTTTTTTTTTTTCGCGGTACTGGGGATTGAACTCAGGACCTTGTGCTTGCCAGGCAAGCACTTATTCCACTGAGCTATATCCCCAGCCCTAAATGACAGATTTTTGTAGTGCTGAGACCCATGCTTTGTGTGGTATAACGTAGGATCTTTGTCCATGGTTGCAAACTGGATTATGGGCTTCTTGACTTACAGGGCTTGATTTTCTCACCTCTGAGATGGAAACAGGATAATAACTGCGTCATAAGGTTGTTGTGATGAATAAATGCACATAAAAGGAGCATACGTGGCACGGAATGAACACTTCACAGTGGCATTTCCACTTCTGATAGTAGGAGTTAAAATGAAACAAGGACCTAGTTGCATAGACTGCCTGAATTTGAGAGACTGCCCCTGCTGATGCCACGCACTGCAATTGGGTCCCAGAGACCTACTGAGCCCCATGATTGTGGTAGGGGTGATGTTTGGGAAAGCAGGACTGAACCCCAAGGCTGCTCTGTTAAAGGAAAAGGGTGTGCTCTTGTGCTGCACTGTGATTGGGCCGAGCAGGGAGTCTTTCATTGTGGTGGTAAGCCTCTCAGCTTTGCAGCCGCGTGACCTGATATCTCAGGGTCACGATAGAAATCGTTCCTTTGTGCAATGAACGTCTCGGGTGGCCTGATATGGCAGTGGTAGTATACTCTGTACTTATGTGAGGTGTAAACTTTAAATCAAGTATTTGCGTGCTGAGTGCATAACTGTTTGCACCCTAAGCCTGTGGAGACAGCGGATGCATAGGTACTTTGTGTGAATATCTCCACAGCAGCCTGACGAGGGCCCTGGTGACGCTGGCTGGCAGCATGCCCATTGGGAATGCCATTCTGCACACAGCCCAGACGAGCTGGAGCTCCTGCGCCCACAGTATTACACATATGATATGTGTGCTTTTGGTGCTGTGTATAGACTTCTGGCTGAGTGGGGCATGCTCATTTTTAAAGACTCCATATTTAGGGCTGATGGCAACAGAGATTCAAATATAAAGGAGCTCTTTTTTGTGGTGCTTTGTTTTTCTAAAGGAAAATGTAGAGCCCTTTTACAGATTTTTTTTTCCCCTTTTTAGTACGTAACAGTGGACTCACAAACTGAGTTGAATCTTTTGTGTCTGGCCTGGTTTGGCCAGGGGACGAGACACCAGTGGGATTCCTGTACAGGAAGCCACCATAGGTATGGGCCTGGGCTTCAAGGGCCCTTCGGGCAGTCACAGATGACCATTGGCCAACAGCCTTGGCCTTTGTCACCTGACTGACTTGGAAGCACTTGGGGTCCTCTTTGCCTGTTTTGGAGTAGACTTAAGATGTGAACGCACTGGTGAGTTGTTCTTGGAAAGCTCTTCTCCAGATTGTTATTATAAAGTAATGCAATGGTACCTGGGTGCTGTTTTCGGGAGGCGTAACAAGTACCAAATAAACTGTTGTGGCTGGAAAGGGTGGTGGGGTGGGGTGTCACAAGGCAGTTGACATTGACACTTGTCAGTTTTAATTTGTAGTACCAAACCAAAGAAACATACTGGGATAAAATTTTTGTATGAAAATACAAATTCAAGGAAGTTTGAGACCCAAATTCAACAAGTTTCAAAGCAGTACTGAGGTATGACGGTACATTAGCATTTCTTGGAGAAGGTGTTGGGCCCTTGCCCAGCATATGTGGTCCTCCTTTCTATCTGGTGCTTATAGGCAGCTTCTGGGCCCAGCCTGGGGCCAGCTGGCTGTGTTCTTTACTCACCCTGTACTGGCCTTTCGCTGTGTGGGCAGTTCCCATCATGCAGCGCACATAGCTGGGGCCTGCGAGGGGTGATCCAGGTGGCCCCACAGCTCCAGCAGGCCTGCAAGTGTCACCGTGGCTTGCCCCAGACCCTCTCTTGTGAACCTTGTCACATTTAGTGTTTCTTTCACAAATTTTGGCAATAAAATATGCTTAGTAACTTGTGGATGATACAAAGCTAGGAAAGAACAAGTAAATTGGTTGACAGATTTGGCATCGAGAACCATCTTCAGGACCAGATCTGGCAAGAAGGGATTTGTGTAGAAAGTTTGCCTGAGGATGCATGTAAGTGTAAGGTGAGTGAGACTGAGAAGCCGTCTCTGCTTAGGAGATGGAGTGACTCAGTGAATTATGACCCAGGAGGCATCAGCACATAACGAGGCCACCAAAATTCCTTCTTCTGAGGGCTGGTTCTAGATGGTGTTGGTCTCTCTGGCTGACTTCCTGTGGACAAGTTTGCTGGTTCTTTTGCATAACACCGGAAGGGTCATTTCCAGAGTAGGGAGCTGGTGTAGCTGAGGAGAGAGGAAAGCTGTACGCATGCGTGGTCAGGGAGGGTCGGCCCCAGACAGCATCCTGGTGAGTGCCGTGCAATACTCAGAGGGCCTGTGCATGTTGGGACTGGAAAACCCCAGTATCCTGCTAATTTTGAGATTCTGCGCTTTTGACCTTTGTGGGGCTTTACATAAAATCCTGGATATCGGTTTTGAGGAAATCTGTGCAGCATGCACAAAAATAAGTGAAAAAATAGTAAGTTATATAAACTGTGGTCCTGACCAGGACAACCATTTGCAAGCTAGAGCTGGTGAGATGGCGTGGGAGGCCCGGAGGCGCTGCCGAGGGGCCGGCCAGCTCTCAGGGAAAAGCCTAGGGCTGCCGTGCCGGAGCCCCAGGTGCCTTGCTGGCCACTGCTTGGCAGCCCCAGAGCATGTGGGCCCTGGTGCCCAGCCCAGGCACAGGTGCAGCTGCGCCCCTCCCGGGCGTCCCGCGTGGGGCGGTGAGCCTTTGCCTGCAGGCTCCTCATGGCCTCCCGCCATGTTCACCCTCTGCTCGTGAGGGCGGCTCTGTTTGCGGTGAGAACCACTCACGATGCCTAGTTCAGAATCGCACACAGTGGTGCCTTCTCTAACCTGTGCTTTCGGTTGCTGTTTTATGAATACCTCCTGTGATGGCCAGGCATCTTTTTTCTTTTTCTTATTTTTTTTTTGAGACAGAGTCTCTCTGGAGTGCAGGCTGGCCAGGAACTTGCAGTGATCCTCCTGCCTGAGCCTCTCGAGTGCTGGGATTACAGGCATGTGCCACCATGCCTGGCTTTGCTTTTTTTGTGTTTTTTTATTGTCATATTTTTTATTGATGTATAATTACAATAAAATTACAAATTATTGATGTATAATTACAATAAAATTCAATAAAACGTATGTCTTTTGGTATAGAGTTAGGTGACTTTCAATAGATGAATCACACCAGCTCAGTACAGTTACAGAACATTTCCATCACCCCAGAGAATTTCCTCTTGCTCTCTGCCCTTCTGCCCTCCCAGCCCTGTGTCCAGACCCTGCTGTCAGCCCTAGGTTGACTTTCCCCCGTAAGGGCCTCGTGTAATTGCAGTGATAGTGTCCCTTCTTCTGATTGGCGTGGTGTTTCTAAGGCCCATCTGTGTGGTTGGGTATAGCAGTGGTGTGTGCCTTTTGTTGTTGAGGTATACTTGTTGTTTATGTGCCATTTGATCTTTAGGGGAAGTTGGCTGTCCCAAGTGTTTTGTTTTGGGTCATTGTTATTCACAATTGAATGCCATGTACCTCAGTATGCCCCAGCTCTTGTTACTTATTTTGAGACAGTGTCTCCATAAGTTGCCCAGGCTGGGTTTGAATATGTGATCCTCCTGCATGAGCCTCTTGAGTAGCCAGGATCACTGGTGTGCACCGCCATGCTGAGCGGACCTTGGCTTTTGACAGTCAGGTCTAAATCCTCAGTGAATGTGTGTGTGGTTCTTGGTGAGGACCTGTGTTTTTGCCCTTGGTGAGGGTCTTCAGTAGGTAGCAGGTGGCATGCTGATGTGTTTTCTCCTGTGCACAGCTGAGCATGGCTGGACCGTGTCTGTCCCCAGACACGCTTGCTGCTGCGTGTGGCAGGGCTCCTCTGGTTCTAGAGTGTGCTCTCTGCCACTGACGATGCTGACCTTCTCTCGTGTTCTTATTGGCCATCTTCATTTATTCTTATTTCTTCCACTTTTAGATCTTGCGAGCTTTCTGTTCACCTTTGTTTCCCATGCTTTTACTAAGTCACTTATCTTGCTCTGAAAGTATCATTCTGAATGTGTTCTGGGTACAAACCACTTGCCAGTTCTGTGTGAAAGCCTCTCCTAATCTGTTGCTCACCTTCCTGTGTTTAGTGGTCTATTTTAAACTTTTTTATTTTATGGAATCCAATTTACTGTGTTCTACCTAAGAGAGCTTTACTCTAGGGTCACACAGATTTTCTTTTGGTTTATTCTAGTAGTACAGTAGGTAGCTAGACTACGAAGGTAGTTGTGGTTGTTTGTGGTTCAGATTAAATGGTACACAGAAAGGGCCTAGAAAACAGAAATCAGTGTTTTAAAAAAAGCAACAAGAAATTAAACAACTTTTTGGCTTTTTCTCCTGCTTAACTTTAGGTCAACAGGTGGTCCTTCAGGTCGGAGTGGACATCGGATGGTGGCCCGGAAGAGACAGTTAATCCTTTTTGGTGGCTTCCATGAGAGTGCAAGGTTGGTGCTGACAGCAGGTGTGCCTTCCTTGCTGGGAGCACTGTGGAGGACATTATGGAAGACCCCCTGCATGCACTTGGAAATGCTGCCACCCTCTGATGGGTGAGATCAGCCCAGCCCCTTTCTCTTTTGGACTTACTAGTTATAAATCAGATCATCGTTTACAGTGGCTTTTAACCTGAAACTCTCTTGAAACCAGAACTTTTTCGAAGGCCTTATCTGTTACCTTGTTTAAAATTATTTAGGAAGTATTTCACACATACAGGAAAATGGCAGTACTACTATACACATTGACATCACTGAGTTAAATTAATTGAACTTAGTACCAACTGTGTGAGTTGTCCTTGAAATACTTCTCTTCAGTGGAAATCTGTGGTTTAAAATCTGAGCAAGGAATGTAGCAAGGCTTCTAGAAGCTGGGATCCTCTGCATCCCCAGTCTGTTGCTAGCTGTCGCCAGAAGACATTTGGTCTGAGTGTCAGCTGTGGCTGGAGTTGCTTCCCAGCTGTTTGTGGGGACAGCAGCAGCCCTGGCACAGCCTTGCCACTGCCCTGCTTCTCAGTGCTGACTGCGCAGTGTGGAGGTGCGTAGTGCAGAGGCCAGCTCTGGCTAGCAGCTGTGGTTCCTCATGTGTTTCAGCCAGGGCTGGGCTCTTCACAGGGGAAAGAATGGTTGCTTCTAACCAGGGTAGAATTCTTTGTCTTTCTGCCCAGCTGGAGAGCAGTGTCTTGTTCTGTGACAGTCACCCTTGGGAGGGCAAATCTCCCCATTCCCGTCCCAGGTCCTCACTGTATGCTGAAACCTTTAGCACCTACATCCCAGGGCACTGAGCACGGTGGGGCTGCAGGGCCCCTGGGCTGCCGTGGGCAGGGGCTCCTTGCCATGCTGAGGTTGGGGATGTGGAGGAGCCACTTCTGTCCCTCGGTTCTATGGGCTCCTTGACTTTGCCTGTTCTCCCATGCTGTCTCCGGGTCTCACCGAAGTTCTTCCCAGGCTTTAAATGCCTCCCTCTCCATGGTTCACTTGGACTGTAGTTCCCCACAGAGCAGCCTAACATAATCCTTGGGGAGACTGTGACGTTGCCAGCAAGGCAAGGAAGTACAGGATGGCATTTAGATTGAATCACTGTGCTCCTGTGGGCTGGTGTTCTTTCTGGTTTTTACATGAGACTCACAGGTGTGCATCTTTTCACATGAGTTGAACCTGGTGATCCTGAGAGTGAACGCTCACCCTAGACCATTGCTCCTGTCAGCAGCCCTGCCTTCCTGGCATCGTCAGAGCTGAGGGCTTGTGCTGCTCTCTTCTGAACAGGGACTACGTCTACTACAGTGATGTGTATGCCTTCAGCCTGGACACGTTCACGTGGAGCAAGCTGTCCCCATCGGGGTCTGGGCCCACACCCCGGTCGGGCTGCCAGATGTCCGTCACTCCCCAGGGCAGCATCGTCATCTACGGGGGCTACTCCAAGCAGGTGAGACCCATGTGCAGGGAGAGTCAGGGAAGGCACTTCTGTCTGCTGCTTCTCAGTTTCACCAGTAGGGGATGCTTCCACGTGAGAATCCGGATACCTTAGTTTAGTACAAACAATTCTTAGTGAATTATAAATGGACAGGAACAGTATATATTTATTCTCGGAGCACACTAATACATTTTTCAAGCTTTATTAAGGTTTAATCCACGTCCCCCTAGAGTGCTAGGGTGTGACTCATCCTGTATTTTGGGGTCTTCCAAGGCTTTGGATGCCACCAGCACACACCATTCCATTGCAGACTGGGCCTGGCTTAGCTCTCCTTCCTCCTGGTAGTGGGCTTGTTTTTCCATCTGCACAGTACCTGGAGCCTCTCTCACTGACTAGCACACCTGAGTGCCTCTGTCCACCCTCATCAGCACTTTGCAGGACACAGTGGACTCAAGACATGACCAGCATCTCTTTGTAGAGTTTTTTTTGGGGGGGGGTACTGGGGATCAAACTGAGGACTTTGCACTTGCTAGGCAGGTGCTTGTGACACTAAGCTACATCTGCAGCCCTCCTTGTAGAGTATTTGAAGTCTTGTGTTTTGAAACTTCTCAAACACATAGCCAACTTGAAGGAATTTGCAGTGGACACTTTCCTGCCTACCCAGCTCTGCTGTCCTGTTTCACTGTCATTTGATCTTATGTGTTCATCTGTGCTCCGTCCTATCAGTCAGCTACAGTGTAATTCAGAAACAAATACAGAGGTTAACCCCTGACTACTCACGTGTTATCAGTGAGATCCCCTTTAGCTTGTAATGTAAAGTTTTCCATGTGTAGTGTGTACCTGTTACGTGTGCACTGCTGCCTATGCAGATATGTGCATGGTGTGGCCATCCTTGTCCTGCTGGCCTCTCCTATGCAGTCCCTGCCTGCACCGCAGAGGCAAGCACTGCTGTGACCCCTTCTATCCTATCCTGGAACTTTGAGTTCATAGTTTCCGCATGCTTTGTTACATCTGTGACTTAATTTGTTGTTGTTGTTGTTTTGAGAGAGGGTCCTGCTATGTAGTCCAGGCTCGTCTTGAACTCACAGTGATCCTCCTGCCTCAGCCTCATGGCACAGCCTCGCCTTGCGGTTTCATCTGTGCCTGCTCTGTAGTCTGTTTCTGTTCTGTTGAGGGATTCCTGTGCTGTTTCTGGGCTCACTGCTGGGAGTCTGGCTGCACAGAGCAATTCTCTAGTCTCTGAGTGGCGGTGCGTCTGGTTGAGGAGCTGCTGGCCCTGGTGTCAAGCACCTATCCCAGACATCGATGTGTTCCGGTGCCACCTGGTGTCCATGTTTGATGGTGTCAGGCATTTCTTCTTAGCTATTCCAGTGCATGTGTGGTTCTCTTGAGTTTGCAATCATATTTCTGATGATAGCTGAGGTTGCACTTCTCTCATGAGCTTATTGGTCACTTTTGTGTCTTCCCTGAAGCTCGTGTCCATGCCTCCTGCTGTCTGACGGGCTGCAGGAGCGCTTCGTCTCCGGGTGCCATCCTTCCCATGTGTGTGTCCTGCCGTCACCTGCTTCCACCAAGTCCTTGTTGGGGAACAGAAACTTTGTAGAGTCTGATGATGCTTTTCTCTCTGTGCCCTACTGAAGGTTCCTGCTTACGTTTTCCCCTAAATATGATACAGTGTCAGCTTTTACATTGAGTTCTGGGACCTCTATGGGCTGTTCCTGTGTGTGACCTGAGTAGGTGTTGAGGTTTGTCTATGTCCTGAGATAGGTATGTGTTTGTTGCAGCACCGTTTGTTCAAAAGACCTTCCCACTGGATGCCTTAGGAGCTATGTTGACAGGCCAGTGACTGGAGGAAAAGACCTGATTCTGGGTACCCTGTCCTCCTTTGACTGCTGGTCTTGTGCCAATATCTGTTGCTGTTCTATGCAGAATGTCTTGAAGCTAGGCTGTGTAAATAGTCCAGCTCTGATGATCTTTCAGACTTGTGCCTGTTCTGGGTTGTGTGCATTTCCCTATATTTTAACATCAGCTGGTACATTACTATTTAAAAAAAAAAGCTGGGCTTGATGGCGCATACCTGTAATCCTAAGCCTCGGGAGGCAGGAGGATTGCCATGAGTTCAAGGCCAGCCTGGGCTACATAGTGAGGCCCTGTTTAAAAAACCAAACAAACAGAGCCTTTCCCCTGCCCTCTGCTGCCTGCTGGGAGTGATTGAGGCTTGCCTGAACGGACCAAGACGTGGCATCTTCTGAGTCTTCCAGTCAGTGAATCCTAGTGGGTGCTCTGTGCTCCCTGGATGAGATTTGACATCTTTAGAAGTCATATGGATTGTTTACTTTCTAGTACAGTTGAATATATCTTTGAAGACTTAAATGACTGCATGGGTGTAAAGCTACTCTGACCTGCATTACTAGAAGTACTTTGTGGCACAGGTAACCCAAAGTGAAAGAATAATAAAGGCAGGTTTTTGTTTTTCCTTTCAAAGACAGAGATTAAATTTGTGGGGAAGTCCTGACGCTTGGAAAAAAGGGAATGGGCTCTGCATGGAGGCCCTGTGGGCATGTCAGCCCTGCTCGGGAGAGCTGTAGCCCTGGCCTGAGTGCAAAGTACCCCTCTGGCCCTCAAGGCCTTCAGGGGAAGTGTAAATGTCAGCCAGGTGCACTCATGCTCGGAGGCTGAGGCAGGAGAACTGCAAATTCTGGCCCAGTGTGGGCAACTCGGATCCTGTCTTAAAATGTAGAAGGGGACTGGGGCATGGGGTATGAAGTGCAAAGGCCCAAGTTCAATCCCCAGTGTTGTTTTAGAAAAACTTGCAACCAAAAATAAGAGTTGACTCTGGGTAGAAAATGTGGCTGTCAGCAAAGCAGAGAGCCCTTAACATAGGCAGGTGCGTGCACACAGGACGTTGGCTCAGCTGTGACTTGAGTAGAGACACTGCTGAACCCTTCAACAGATGAGGCCTCTGGCTATAAATTCACTTCTTAGTCATGCAGAGCCCTTGTGCCTCGAGGAAAAGGTGTGTCAGTCTTTGTAACTTCCCCATATTCAACTCCTACACAGAGATTGAAGGTGCAAGGCAGTGGTGGAGTGCTTGCCTAGTGGGCAGGAGGCCCCGGTTTCAGTTTCCAGCCCTGCAAAGAGAAGAAAGCGACACTCTGATCTTAGTAACCATTAGTATGTGCAGAAATGGCATCACCTGAAGGGCACAGATGTTTCCAGAAGGGGAACAGCAGCAACATGCGCCTCATTCTCTTCCCCAAGGCTCGGCCCTGCTCACTCCTAGTGGAACTTGGGCCTCTGTGGCTTTGGTGTGCTTGGGCCCAGGCAGACATACAACTTGTCCGTGCGCTGTTAGATTATTTACTTGTTCAAAAGCAAAAGTTTTCCCTCTTCCAGTGGCCAGAGTACTAGTAGTGATGAGAGTACTGCTCACCAGCACCTAGGATTTCACACCACACTTCAGCGTGTGCAGCTAGGGCCCCTCTGGACAGCGGGAGCCTCAAGTGTCCTGTAGCTCCCTGAGTGTAGATGTGCTCACAGGCAGTGTGACAGAGCCTGCTGCCGGGTGTGAGAGCCCCAGGAATGGGCAGAGAATGCTCCTGGTGACCAGAGCTGGATGGTGTGAGCCGGAGTGTCCACCCAGAGTGCAGAATGCATCCTCGTGAGCTACAGTGAGCAGAGCTGTGCTGTGTACAATTGATTAAACAGGAGGAGGAAGCAGCCTGCCCTGCCAGAAAGCTCCGGCCTCAGGACGTGATGCGCACCGCACTCTTGAAGCCTGGCTGGGCTAGCGGTGTCCTGGAGAGCACAGGATGGAAAGAGGACAGAGTGAGACTTCTGAGGGCATGGACTGACCAACAGTTCAGCTGGGTGACCAGGCCTTCAGTAGGCATGGGTTGCAGTGGCAGTGAGAAGGAGCAGGAACACAGAGTTCTGGAATCGCAGCAGCCTCCACACCATCTCCCAGAGGGGAGGCGGCACATAGACCAGGTGAGGACACCTGAACAGTGCACTGCACATGGTCACCAGTGACAGGGCATCTGAGCAGCTGTCTTGGCCCAGAGGAGCCCAGGGAGACAAGGTCCTGGGGCACAGAGGGGTACGAAGGACGCACAGGGGCAGCAGTTAACAGCTGCTGATCAGTGCTGCTTCATCAAGGCCTGTGCACAGCGAGCCCAAGGAGGCAGGAGAAGCAGGGCCAGTGTGGGCTGTAGGCGCTCTACCATCTCCCTGCTTCCAGAGTGCAGCAAGGACAGGAATTCAGTACAGATAAACGCAGGGAAGAAGGTGAGGTGAGCTAGAGTGCTCTTCCTGGGGAGCATCTTGCTCAGCAGCCGACAGGCACTGGGATGCCAGGAAGAGGTGGCATCACCACAGCCTCAATTTGGCTGTGTGGTGCCTTGCTCAGTGGGGAGCGAGGTCAGGAAGCGTGAGGCTGAGGATTAATGCGGGGCTTAGCATTTGAATGGCTGCACACGTCATTGGAGTCAGTGCCGGTTTCTGCGGTGTTGATGTGGTCATGCTCCTGGAGGGTGGGGGTGCTGCTGCACACAGGAGTTGGCATGAGGTGTACAGCTGTCACCAGTCCCTCAGGGTGCTTCTCACCTATCCTTTCTTTTACAGAGAGTCAAGAAAGATGTGGACAGAGGCACCCAGCACTCTGATATGTTTCTGCTGAAGCATGAGGAAGGGGGCGAAGGTAGGCGTTGGCTGTGAGGACGCTGCCTAGCTGTGGGCAGAGGGCTTCAGGGAAGCACATGCTCCCTCCTATGGATGTGAGGCCATCAGGGAGCCCAGGACAATGCCCAGGACTGGGGCACGGTCAGGGTGCCCTGCCCGTGAGCAGCATGCCCTTAGCGTGTCCCTGCACTCTGCAGCCTGAGTCCCCTTGTATGCCTGATGATGACACAGCTCATGCCCTTAGGGAGGGTGTCATGGAAGGCACTTTGGGGCGGGGTAGCTGTGTACACAGCCTCAGGCCCCACAGGTGTGCAAGGAAGCTGGGGCTGTGAGTGGCTTGGGGGAAGAAGGGAAGGAGGGGGCTGCTGCTTTGAGGTCATTTTTAGACCTTTTAAAGAAGTTCTGTTTGTTTGAAGTGGTATCGGAGATCAAACCTAGGGCCTTCACACTGAAATAGATCCCCTGTCCCCTTCCTGTTTTTAATTTTGAGATAAGAGTTTCACTGAGTTGCCCAGTTTGGATTTGAACTTGTGATCCTCCTGCCTCAGCCTCCCAGAGTGCTAGGATTACAGGCATGAACTACTATGCCCGGTAAAATTTTATCTTTGTTCTGTGAGTGGTGGGAAGATTCTCCTCTATACTTCACACCAGGCCACATAAGTCAGACAACTGTCAGAAAGAGCAAAGAGCAGGTCTTGGCAGTGGGAGAGTGGACATGAGCCACGAGGGTCTAGGTCTGGACTGGTGTGATGTGGACCTGGCAGGGGGACAGGACTTCACTCAAGGCCACACCCACCCCACCCCGGCAGTGTGGTCTGTGCCCATGTCCTTGGGTCCTGGTGCCCTCATTTGGCTGCAGCCTCCTGTGGTCCCTTCTACATTGCCTTGCCCCGCCTTGCCACGGCCCTGGGCAAGGACTGGGTGGGTCCTTGCTGGTCCTGGGCACAGGAGGAGGCAGTACAGGGAGCAGGAGGTGGCCCGCGTGGTTTTTCTGCAGAGCAGCAAAGGAGACGCTTGGGTTCTGCCTGTGGCCTCCTCATCTGTGGGCAGCTGGCAGCTCCCTGTGTCCTCGTCTGGTGCTCACGTCCCCTGTGCTGCTCTCACTCTGTCGCCTTGTTCTCCTGCAGGCAGATGGGTGTGGACCCGGATTAACCCTTCAGGGGTCAAGCCATCACCTAGGTCTGGCTTTTCAGTGGCTGTAGCCCCCACCCATCAGACACTGCTCTTCGGTGGTGTCTGTGACAAGGAAGAGGAAGAGAGCCTGGAGGGGGTGTTCTTCAATGATCTGTACTTCTATGACGCCACCAGGAACCGCTGGTTCACAGCACAGCTGAAGGTAGCTAGGCTCAGAGCACTGTGCATCACCCACCTAGAGCATAGCCCAGGTCCACTCCGCACGTGTCCTCATTTCCTCAAGGAAATGCGTCCCCTTTCCTTGTTGCCAGTGGGGCATCCAGACTCTTGGTGCCCACACGTGCTCTGGGAAGGGCTATTCTTGCATCTGCCTGTTGCCTAGTTGACAGCTTGGGCCCTTGGTCTGGAGCCCTTAGCCCGTCCTAGTGCAACCAATGGTGCTCCCTAGGCCCTGGCCGAGATTGGGGTGGGGTGGGGTGGGGCCCGGGCTGTCTGTCTGACAAGGCTGTGTCATGGCTCTCAGAAGTGCGCCTGGCCTGAGCTTGTCCCAGGTTTCTCATCAGGCAGCTGATACCCAGGACCTGCCCGGCACAGGCAGAATAGTGGGTGACAGTCCCAGGAAGGGATCCTAGTCAGCCTTAGGGTCTGCATGTGTCTGGTCAGCCGGCTCTGGAGATGCCCTCCTGCAAGGCCTGCTGCAGCTCCGGCTCAGTCAGGGTCCTGAAGAAGCCAAGGCGTGTACGGGGCAGCTGTTGTCAGGAGGACCATGGCGCAGAGGCCGTGCAGGGGTGTCCTCTGTGGCTTTCCAGAGCACTGAGCCCAGACGAAGGGCGTACTGTTCCCAAACTGCTTGCTGCCTCAAGAGGGCACCCCCACTCCCAGCTTGCTTTCTTTGTTGATACGTCGCAGGCATGGGGTCAGTCTTTGGATCTAGAGTGTGGACCTGACGTGGGTAGACTGGGAGGTAGTGGCCGTAGAAGGTTTGTATGTGATGCAGCAGATGTCATCTTGTGAGAATGCTGTTCTGTGAGGAAACGACAGAGGCAGCAGAAGGGTCCAGATGGAGCCGCGCCGGGCCAGAGAGACAGGACAAGTCTGACGCACAGTGGTCCCGAGGAGGAGCCTGGCAGGAGAGCTCCTGGCATGCACGGAGGGGTTGCAGGCCCTCTCCAGGGGGCTATGCTTCAGATCAGCTGCTCCGTAGGCCCATGTGACCCACTCTGTGTTTGGCAGAGGGTGGGGTCAGGAGTCACTGGCTTCTACAGCCTTTTTGGGAGAGTTGGATTCCCAGGAACTGAACAGCTAGCATGTGGCCTGGGTGTCTGTCATTGTGCCACGTCTCCTCACTGTGTGAGGGTGCAGGGGCTCCCCAGAACCTGCTCAGGGAGTGGTGGGAGGTTGGTCTGGAGGAGCAGCTGCTGCTTTCCCCACAGGCCCCTAGGTGGCATTCTGGACAGCACTGTGCCCTGCTCTGCTCTTCACCTGGGCACTGAGCTCTTGTTCCGTTGACAGGGCCCCAAGTCAGAGAAGAAGAAACGGAGGCGGGACAAGGCAGAGGAGCACACTGGTGCCAGCGGGCAGGAGCCTGGGTCAGCCGGCGCCTCAGGGCCCCTGGAGGTGGTTACAGAGGTGGTGGCTGAGGATGGGACTGTGGTCACCATTAAACAAGTGCTCCAGGCCCCAGGCCTGCTGGGGCCATCTCTGTCTGAGGACGAGGACAGTGCTTTGGAGCCCTGCAGCCCTAGGGTTGAGCCATGCCCGAGGGCCAGCGCCATGCTGGCTGTCAAGCACGGGCTGCTCTTCGTCTATGGGGGCATGTTTGAAGCTGGCGACCGCCAGGTGACTCTGAACGACCTGTATTGCTTGGACCTGCACAGGATGGAGGAATGGAAGGCCCTGGTGGAGGTGGACCCAAGTAAGCTGGCGGGGATGTGTGTGGCCTTTTTGTCACCCAGGATGCTCCTCAGTGGTGCCAGGGACCCTCGCAGGGGTTTGCACTCACTTCCAGGCCATTTTCCTAATACTGGGACCTGGGGATGGCCCAGGATAGGACCCCTGGACAGGATCTGGCACATGTATGATGTGCTTTCTGACCACAGACCAGCAGGGCTCAGCCCTCTTTGGTCCCTCGTGTTGAGCCTGTGGCCAGCCTGGCTTCTTTTTTTAATTATGGTTTCTTGTTTTGTCTTTTAAGAGAGGGTCTCGCTGTATAACCCAGGCTGGCCTTGAACTGAAGGTGATCCTCTCGGCCCAGCTTCCCGAGACTAGGGTTATAGATACGCGCCACCCTGTCCCGTTCCTCCTTTCTCACTCACACTCTGCCTCTGTACTTTGAGCCCTCACACCCCCAGTTTACTCTGTCCTACTGATGGACTCAAGCCGTGACTCATTTTCTTAAAGACTAAAAGCAGAACTAGGAAAAGGCTCAAAGTCGTGTGTCTTCTGCACACTGCAGCCAGGCACTAGGGCTGAAGCAGGCTCAGGAAGAAGTGGCCCCCACTGTGCTCCCCGCACCCATGGGCATGTGACTTGTGTTCGTGCCTGCCCAGGTCTTGCCCCGCCTCGGCTCTGGTTCTCCACCCAGCCTGGTTTCCACTGGTCCCAAGTGTCAGTGGAAAGTTAGGGCACATGTCCCAGGGTCCTGTGCCCCAGTTCCCACGCCCTGGGCCACCGTGGTCATCTCTGTGTTCATTTTGTCTTTGAAGAGACCCAGGAATGGCTGGAGGAGACGGACTCGGATGAGGGTGCAGAGGGGGGTGACGAGGACCAGGACGAGGACAGTAAGGAGAGTGATGAAGAGCAAGGTGAGCTTTTCACTGCAGCGTGACTTGGTATTGAGTGTTGAGTTCTGAGTGGATGTAGTTGCAGGCGTGGCTCTGGCGGCTTGCTGTTGCCAGCGGCAGTGCGCGCCTGTCTGGAGCCCTGTGAGTTGCTGTCCTCTGCACTGCCCTCTTGCTGAGTGTCTCTCTCCCATTGCCTTTTTTTGGACGAGAAGACCCACAGCACCCGGAGGCGGCACCCGGGGAGCGGCCCATGGACTGCCTGGCCGAGGCGGAGCAGCGCCAGCTGAGGCTTGCTTGTGACGACCTGGGCCCCGGCCCTGAAGAGAAAGAGGTGCTGCAGGCAGCCCGGGTCAGGGCCAAGGCATTCTTTGGTGACTCAACTCAAGGTGCTGCTGAGGCGAGCAGTGAAATTGAAGGGCAGTGAATCTGCTTGGTGCTGGCGTGTGTGTCACGTCTGCAGGGGCCGACTTCCCAGCCTGGTGAGGCTCCTGCCCTGCTCCTGAGGCTCCACCCATAGGCGCGCGCAGAGCAGTCCTGCCCATCTGTCGTAGGGAGGCCAAGGGGGAGACCATTTGGAGGGACTCACAGGAAGGCTGTCTCTTCTAATAAAACGACTCTGTGTGCTTGTGGGGCTTTTCCTTCCCTGGAACGAGGAATGCGTATTCTGACAAGCATCATCAAATGGGAGCGTGTGTGTAATGCCTGAGCATCGCAAAAGCAGCCGAGCCTCCGTTACCTTCACGGTGCGGTGGCTTGGCTTCATTTGCTTGGTAGGTCTTGTGGCAGAACGTTCCGGATGTCTCTGTGCCCGCCTCTCCCCTCATGGCTGTGGGAGGACCTAGTGGAGACTGATACTTGGCAGAGTGACAGAGGAGGTAGAGGGCCAGGGCCCCGCCATGCCTCCCTGTCCTGGGGCTGGGCTGTGCGAGCGGCGCTCTGGTGTTCTGACACGGGGACAGGCACCTGCTCAAGTTGGGGACAGGAGGTCCGTCTGTGTTTTGCACCGTTGGGAACAAAAGTTGGGCTTTTAGTTAACACTGGTACAGGATTCCTTTTATCTTGATTTTATTCTGTCCTTTTGAGATGGTCTTGCTGTCCAGGCTAGTTGGGCTAGCCTTGAAGTCTTAGCAATCTTCCTGCCTAGCCTCCTAAGTGCTGGGGTAACAGGTGTGTACCACCATGCCCACCTCGTCTTGATCTTAAGCCGTGAGCATATAGCATTTATGGTTTTTTGTCTCATAGTGTAACCACTGTGCCTCCTGCTCATCACCTTAGAGCTAATGAAAAGGTGGGAATACCTGGCAGAGCAGGGCTCAGGCTGTGCAAGTTGTGCTGGGCAGGAGAGAGAGGGTCTACAGTGACCGGAAACTGTCTCATGCTTTTGCAGCTGTTGCCTTCTCTGGGTGCATCAGTGCATCAGCCCCAAGAAGATCAGAGCCACTCGGGGCAGGCACTGCCAAGTGCAGGCTCAGAGTAAACAGACACGTGCTAAGCTCTTCTGGGTGGAGCTGCTGTCCACTGGATTGGAACAAGTGTGCACTTTGGTGGGCAGGGTGAGAGCTGGCCCTGAGGACACCACTCCATTGGACAGCCCTCACAGTCTGCCGGTGGCACGTTAAAGCTCCACTGGCTGAAATCATAAAGCTGCAGGTCCTGTTCCTTGGGGTGTATCATCTGTCTGCTGCGTTTGGACCTGTGTGGGCTGGGGCCAGGCCGCCAATCTGGTCCTCGGTCCTGGGTCCTGTCTAGAGAGGCAGAGGGGAATTGGCACAGCTGGCAGCAGTGGTGGTCGGCTTGGCCAGTGTGTGTGCAGGGTGTGTCGGGTAGGAGGGGCTGAGCTGAGCTGTTTCACCATACAGCCTTTGCACACTGCTCTTGGGTGCGGCTGGGGCTTTCTCCAGCCTTCTGGGTCTTCAGACAAGTTGAAGGCCTTCAGTGCAGCAGGTGGGGGAACACACTCCTGCCGTCCTTGCTTGCAGAACAGCTCATCCAGTGGGTTCTTTCTCTGTGCCTGCTCTGCAGGAAATTAGCAGAGGCCATCTTCCTTTCAGAGTAGCCAATAGCTAGGTAGGCTTTGACAGAGGCTTTTTGAGTCAATCAGGGTGGAGCAAAGGAGAAATTCCCTGAAGAATCAGGTGGTGCAGATGTTTTGCTGTGGTGCTGAAAACGCAGATGGCGTGAATGGGGCTGCTCAGCACTGCAGACTGACAGCAGCGCCGCATTGGCACACTTGCAGTGTGGAACAGTGGGGAGAGGTAAGCGTGCCACCCAGAGCCAGGCAGTCCCCGAGGCACATTTGCATTGTGAGGGGCAAGTTGGCTGTACTGGAATCAGCAGCATGTCACCATGTTCAGGCTGAAGTACAGTGGCCTGTGTGTCCATGGGAGCAGCCATGGGTGTCCTGCTCTCCCTGGCTCCAAGGCTGGTGTCATGGAGTCTTCCTGCCTGTCTGCCCATGTCACATCTGCAGTCTGGGGACAGGTGCCCAGGTAGGACTCCAGCTCCCAAGTGTGGCAGCAGGTGCATGGCCCTGGCAGGTTGTGTGGGGTGCGCACATGGCTCCTCCCTGCCTCCTTGGAGCACTTGAGCTGGCCTTGTAGGCTGTGCTGTGTTACGGTGAGATGGAGGGGTCCTGTTATGGGTGCGGAATTTCTTTGGGTTGGTTGAATTAGACAGAAATGAAGAGAGCCACTGATGAAGTTTGGAAATCCTCTGAGTTGGTTTTGTTTGGGGGTTTTTGAGGTATAGTGGTGGTTACGCTGCGTGAAAGTTGATTTCTTTCACTGAAGTACAGAGGGAGTCCGTGGCTGGGTGACAGAAGTCTTTCTAGGACTGTACTAGAAGAGGCCTCTGCCATGGAAACAGCCAGTTCATGTCAGAGTCAGGTGACTCAGTACAACCCACACTTGGAAACCCCCTCCACAGATGTGTGGCAGTGAGGGAACATGTGCGGGTGGATGGCTTTCTATGGAGGAGTTGTCTAGGAGAAGATAGCGCTCCCTCTCAGGGAGCAGTGATTGGCTCCAGTCTGGTGAGCCTGCAGGCAGGCTACCGCCCTGGCAGGCCCAGGGCTGTGGCTGACTGCTGCTTTCCCTAGCCTAGCAGCTCACATGTGGCAGCAGGTGTGTGGACACCTGTGGCCGGCTCAGGCAGGGCCCAGACTGCCTCACAGACCAATCACTCTGCTTCACCAGATCTGAGCAGGGCACCTCAGAGGGCACATGTGGTTCCCAGAGAAGATTGAGGCACCATCACCACAGCTGGTGGCCACAGTGCAGGGGCCACTGCAACCAAGGCATTGTGTCCCTCACCACAAGCCCCCTTGGCCTGGTGGGCTGCTGGGAGGCTCCTGGGGCTTTGCCTGGAGAGGGACGGGCCACTTTCCCCAGAAGAAATGAAAGTGGAAGGTGAAGGGCATGAGAGTAGTTTTCAAGGCCACACTGTGAGGTCTTTGATTGCAGAGTCTGCTCTGTGCACCCCCATGTCCTCTGTGCACGGGCATGTGTGCTGTGGCGGTTGTCTGTCACCCACCTGGCCTGGGCGAGCGGGCACCCTGCTGGGCACCCTCGCCTCAGGTGCAGGATGTGGTCAGGACAGCCTGGTGACTGAAGGAAGCAGTATCATTACACAGAAGAGGCAGCGCTGGGCAGGTCATTCCTTTCACATCTGTGTTCACCAGCTTTCCCTACACAGAAAGTCCTCTGTGTGCTTCAGACATCGCTAGCAGGTGGTGCAGCCCTGCACCTTCCTGAGGACCTGGCTTTATCCGTCCTGTACCTGGTGGCAGAAGGGATTTCAGGTATAGACACTGGTTTAGAATGAGGTGACACAAGT
This sequence comes from Dinomys branickii, assembly GCA_004027595.1. Lineage (NCBI taxonomy): Eukaryota > Metazoa > Chordata > Mammalia > Rodentia > Dinomyidae > Dinomys > Dinomys branickii. The sequence goes on from PVLD010008571.1 coordinate 55,720, forward strand.
TTTCCATAGTTTCAAAGGACATTTATTACTAAAAAGAGCAAGCTGTCTTTAATCTCAACAGTGTCCCTTGCTTTTGGATGGAGACATACATAGCAGTGGTATTTATCTAAACAGTTACATTCATCAGAGAAGGTTACTTTGTTTCCAGTTAGTAATTAACCAAGCCATTTCCAGCTGAAACAAGACAAGCCAAAGGGACTCTAGCCACTGTATCCACAGGAACAATCAGTACATAGCTGGCATTTGCTTCGCGATCACATTGCATTTGCAAAGGTTTACATGCACCGGGGAAAACACTTGAGAAGAGAGGCAGGTGAAGCCTGCTGGGCAGAATTCACTAAGAGGTGTCTACACGCAGGTTCGTGGCCTCACGCCTTGCGGGGTTTCCCTCAGTCAGGCCGCAGGGTGGCGTTTCTTTGGAAACCGTGAGTGGTGCAGGTGGACAGAGTCCAGCTAAAGCAGTCAGAGTCCATTTGGTGGAAGGGGGGAGCAGTGGGTCAGGCTAAGGTTTGCCAGCGCACAGGCACCCGATGGCACTGGGCCCTGATGACACCCGTGGGCCACAGACGGGCAGGCTGCAGGTGCTTCCATGGACCGGAAGCCAGGTGTCACCTGGCCCACATCCACGTGGCTGGGGTTCCTGGACACTGGGCTTCAGACCAGAGGGGTGGACAGCGCCCTGCAAGCACTCCACGGTGCCCTCATAGCCTGCATTCCCTCTAGCCTGAGGAGCCACCCTGGGCATGATGCCCAGCCCACCTTGCTGACCAGGGTCTGCCTTGTGGACGTGGGATGGGGTGGGAGGTTTTTGCTGAAGGTGATCTAAAATGATGATGTTGAAAGCAGGGTGTAATCTCAGCATTTGGGGGGCTGAGACAGGAAGATCACTATGAGTTTGAGGACAGCCTGAGCTACAAAGTGAGTTCAAGGCCAGCCTGAACTGCATAGTGAGACCCTGTCTCGAAAAAAAAAAAAAAGACATTGAGGAAAGGAGGTAACCCTGGGGCATGAGCTTGCTGGGGAGTGAGAGGCACACAGCACCATGGATGTCTCTGCACAGGACCCCTTGCTGGAAGCTAGGTGGTTTCGGGTGGGGTGGCGCCTCGCAGTCAGGTTAGGGACGGCAGGGACAGACACGTACATGCTGGCTGTGAGCAGCAGCTGTGGTACTGGCCTGACTGTCACAGCTGGGCGAGTCATCGGGATGGTGGAGTGCAGCACGTGCCACCAGCAGGACGGCATCTCAGCCACCAGGCGTTAAGGAAGCTTCCCCAGTCTGGCCTGCAGCTGTCACCAAACAGGGTAGGCAGAGCTGGAGGCCTGTGACCCCATGCAGCTCAGACGTGGAGAGGACAGTAGTTTGACGCATGGGCACATACGGTAGTGGGGGGGGCTTGGCAGCCTGGCACTCAAACAAGCGCCGTCTGAGAGGGGCATTTGTACCTTGAACAATGGGTGGGGTGTGGGTGGGGCCAGCCTAAGCCAGAATGAGGTAGGTATACAAGGTTGCTGCCTGCTGTGGTGTGTGCCCTGCTGTCCTCCAAACTGTGCCTCCCCCCACCAGCTCCCCGCTTCTCTGAGGGCAGGAATAAGCTGAAACAAAATGTGTTGCCCCACTCGAATCTCAGGTCTTTCCATTTCTGGATTTCATATGGAAAAGAACTCTAAAACCAGCATTTGTGCTAGCACAGGAGGTAAAGTTTAGAGCCTGCTGTCCTCTTGAGGCTGTCACGGGTCCCTGTTCTGGCAAGTACTGGCAACCATGCAGGTTTCCTGCCTGCATTGGCTTAGGTGCCAGCACCCTGCAGCTCCACTGGTCAGGAGGGCTACAGGGTCTGGGGCCCACAGCCTGGTTTTCCCGCTTCACGCCCCACTTTGTTTCTGAGATTCCATCCTCGGCATGACTGCACGGGGAAGATGCATCTTAGCTCTTTTTATTTTAATAAAGGCCACTGTACTTTTTCTTGCTTCTTTTAAGGCTGAGTTAGCAACACTTCTTGGCACTTGGGGACAGATTGCTTTCTCAGTCTGTGCTGACTGACGGCATTGCCCACAGCAGCCAGGCCTGGACCAGAGAGGACAGCTAAGCAGACCCGAGTGGACCAACAGTCAGAACCCTGCCTTGGCCCCTCCGTCAGGGCTTGCTGTCCTGCTTTCTGCAGGAGTGGGGTCTTGTGCTAGACAAGAGTAGAAATCCTGTATGGAAACGACCGCCACCATGTATATTCCAGGTCGTGGAATACAGAGTCAGCTGTCCCTGTCAGTTGACTGGGAAAAATCAGGAGTCATGTAGCTGTGGAAATAAGTTTTTAATTCTAGTAGGCACCTTTATGCTGCATTTATAAGACCAAAGGCAAGAAAAGTTGGAAGACAAGACCTATGAAGAGTTAATGAAACCAAGCTTAATGGAGAAGAGAAAGTGGCCCCTTCAGCCAGTGTCTTGAGCAGTGTCCACTGCACATGGGGAGTGAGCAAGCAGCCATCCTGGGAGAGACCTCAGTGCAGTTAGAGGTCCTGGCCATGTGACCCAGTGCAGTCCCCGTTGGGTTGCGGCACCATTGGCATTGGGGGGTAGCCTGAGCTTCCAGCCCACAGGTCCAAGCAGGAATAGGCCTGCCCCAAAGAGCACTGGTGCTGATTCAAATGTTGGGAAGGCTTTAAAGGACAGCAAAAAACAGTATAAAACAAGATTTTGTGTGTACTCAAAAGTGTTCATCTGCTCGGCATCTTCAGTGCTGCCCGTGGGCTTCTGCGGTAACCTGCACTTGTGTGTGTCTGAGATGAGCTGCTTCGCTGGCCAACAGGAGCGCATAGAGTTGGAGCCTGCACACCTGCACCCAGGCGCCATCACATGGCCCAAAGTGGGCCAGGGCCCGGGCCAGTGAGGGCAGGCATGGTCTCGCTTTGTGCGTCACAGCCCTGTGCCGAGTGCGTGTGAGGAGGAGCCCGTCACACTGCTCACCATGTGCAGTCAGAAGTCTCCAGTGCTAGGGCCATTTGATGGGGCCAAGGTGGTCGGGAGTCTCTCTTGGAGCCTCTCCTTCCATTCAGCAGTCAGGGTGGCAGCTGTCACATCTCAGTAGCTCTGGTGAAGTTTTCCATACCATCATCTTCCTTTTCCATTATTTTGTACCCTGGTACATGCCTGATCGTATCTTCAAGTCCTGTGTGCTAACAAACTTAAGAGTACAAAAGAATGGGTATTTTTCAGTTGCCTGAAGTTATCCAAGCACTTTGTGTGTACTAAAAAACTCCAGAAGGCACAAGGACACCTAGCTGTAGGGCTTCCTCGGACTTTCGGAAAGGGGCATAGCCAAGCTGCAGGCACACAGCACCTCTACTCCCTCTTCACAGAAGGTTTCCAGGAGGAGAGGTGCACCCGGAAGCAAGGTGATCTGCACCCCACGGGGCCTGGTGGATCTTGGGACAGGCACATTTCTCTCTGCGTCTGCTTTTCACGTGTGGCGCATGGAAGAAGCTGTTGAGGGTAGGAAATGGTTCTGATGAGGCTGCTTTGGTCTTCAGACTCATTGGCTGCTCTGCACTAGCACCTGTCTGCTGCTGTCCTCTTGCTCGACGCCCTGCATCTCCAGTTGCAGGGCAGGGAGACAGGCTCTGGACAGACAGGAACACCTGCTGGCTACAGCAACGTGCCTTGTGTGAAAGCCAGCCAGAGGGCAGCTTTCTGGAGTGCCTTAGACCCAGGGTGTCTTGGTCCTGAGCACATTACTCCGAACTCAGCAGGAGTGCTGGGGAGATGGCCGTGCCTCCCACGAATGCTGCAGACAAGTTCAGGGGCCACATTCAGCCCTGTCCTGGCAGCAGGCAGGTGCCGTGCTGTCAGTCCTCCCCTGTGGGAGCCGCCGGGGCGAGGAGCCACTAGTGCTTCTGCTGGGGGACACGTGTATCCCTGCACTGTGCTGTGCATGTCTTGTGATGGTGCGTGTGTACCTGCAACAGAGGGTGCCCTTGTGTCTCCAGCATTACCGGGGTATACAAAAGCCTGGAATCTGTACAGAGAGTCTCATGCAGAAGTACAAAACACATATCCCACATGGATGTTCTTAGGGCTACAAAGAGCAGGAATCTTTATTTGGTTCACTTCAGGTCTGTAGCAACCACTTGTTATTAAAAAAGAGGAACGGAAAGTAAGATGTACAAAAAGATGTAATATCCCTTTAAAAAGCAACATTATCAGAAATGTACCAAGTCACCTCCTGAGCCTCCCTCCCTCTCTCCTGTCCCCTAAGCCAACCGTGAAGGAGCGGGGAGTGAATGGATAACGGAAAACAATAAAACTGAATGTAACTGGAACATGCTCTAATCTTTAGTTTATTTCTGGTTAAAAATATAGCAATCCAGTGCAGTGTAGTAAAGAAATCTGCTTGAAAGGTAGCAGAGAAACAGCTAAACATAAGCAAAGCAAGGCAGAGTCCATGAGACGGGCTGTACCCAAGAAGACTGACGGGAAGTCACGTCCAGGGCTTCCTCAGGCAGGAGCACAGGGTCCTGCACGTGGGCGCACCTGGACTGCTCCGGGCACATCTGTGCACACGAGAGCTGGGGCAGTAGGCCCCACGCAGCCCTGCTGCCTTGTCAGGTGGCGGGGCAACCCTGGGAGAGGAGGCAGAAACGGAAGGGACCTGTTTGTGTCTGACAGAAACAAGTACGGTGCACATCAGGGAGGTACTGGATATGCAACAGTTCCTAGGGAATTTCAAGCCACTGGGCTTCACTGACATTCCTGTCCCAGGACCAGACCCGCTCTGGAGCAGCACTGAGGCATCTGGAGGGAATATGCATATCTGTTAGGGGAAGTTGAGGCAGGCACAGTACAAAGATGTGAGAACCCGTGGAGGTCAGTAACAGCGAGAAGTGACATCCCATATGGGCTGTCACTGCCAGGGACACAGAAGCCTGAAGATACATCCTGCTACTAAGTGCAAAAACGCCACATGCTCAGAGCCCAGGCGTGTGTCAGACTGTCCGTGGCACAGGCCCCAGCCCCTCCGTGTGCAGATGTGCCCGGCTGGGTCTGGGTTGGCCCCTGGACGTCCGCAGCACAGCCTCCCTGGGTCTAGGGGGAGGATGGCTGGACAGGGCAAACAATGAGCGAGCAGAGGACAGCAGAAAAATAAGGACTGCTTTAAGACGTGTGGGGAGGCGGCCTCATAAGGCCGCGGGGCAGTGCCGAGAGGGAAGGGGGTCGTGGTCTGTTTTTTTGGGAGGAGAAGAGGCCTAGGCCTCTCCTCCCTGAAGTGTGCAGCACAGATTTAAAGTAGAAAAGGCCTGGGCTGTCCCAGCTGGGCTGGGACCCCTATTCCTGTGCCTCACACCCAGACGTGTCACCAGCTATCCCAGACAGAGGAAGGGAGTAGCTCAACTTCCCGTGTCAACCCTCACGTGGCTGCTCTCCCCACACCTGGCTAGCTGGGCTCTCCCGAGGCCGCTGCCTTCCACACCCCGGACAGAAGTATGAGGACAGTGCCGACGTGACCACATTCTCTTTTTTGCTGCTGGTTTGCCGGGATCCCTTCTCTCCACATCGAGCTGGAGGGTCGGCGTGCTGGCCTCCTTCTGCCATGCCACACAACAGTGTTATACAAGCAAGGAATTTGGCTAAAATCCAAAAACATTACCCAGAAAAAAAGGCAAACTGTGAGTAATACCCAATCATGTTCTTCTGTGAAAAGACTCGGAAGTTGTGGGGCTGTGCAAGCCAGGATCTTCCCTTTCTGTTCTGCAGTTACGGGCTTCGTGCACCGTTACTTCTGCGATCGAGATAATCATCTCAGATGAAAAAGTTAATAAACAAAATGGCAACTCCAATGTTGAGCAGGATCACCATGACGACCAGAATGGGAGCTGAGCCCTGGAACAGAAGGGAGAGGAGAGGTGAGGGTGGCCACCACAGGCCACCCATACCATTCCAACACAGACTGGAGGCTGGGTGGGGGGGGGGACACAAGATGAGTCATTTCTGTGGTCATAGGTGGTAGGACTGTGCTCTGGGAACAAGCGCCTTTGGGGAGGAACCCAGGCCCCTCTGAACAACACAGCACAAGGCAGCAGGCACCTCCCATAGAACTGGGGTGTCAGCATGGTGGCTGAGTTTCAGATGCTGCCCTCATCCCCCCGTGCCATAGAGTGCATCAGTCCTAGACCAGCAGATGTGCAGGTAGCTGCCTGTAACATGACTACCTGTGAACCCATGGACTCCAGCCACCCTCCCAGAGTGCTTCCGTGCAGTGCAGCTCCCAGGGCCTGGTTCCACTATCCCAGACCTGCGCCAGGCCCAGCCAGTCCCAAGACTCCCTTCTGCAGTGACATCTGCAGACAACCCTGCCTGTGGGCTACCCACACTGGGCAGGGACGGGCAGGGGTCACTCGGAGGTGGCCCTCAGGAGAGCCATCCTCTGAGATCAGCTGTCACAGTGCTGAAAGCACATTCCTGCCACGTGGGGGTGGATGCCCCCTGGAGGGACCTGGCTGAAGAATGGAAGATGCCCACGCAGCCCCCTCCTTGCCCAGGGCCATAAAAGTAAGCACTGACCAGGCCTGGCACCCTCTGCAGCACTGTCCCTTGTCCGTCCACAGCATGAGCCACCTGAGAAGGACACCTCTCCCACCATCCCTGCTAGCCACAGAGAGGAAGCCACGTGTGTGCCTGCACCCAGGTTGGCTGCAGAATGCGGAGCAGGGAAGCTCTGAGTGTGCATGGCTTCCTGGGGCAGACACCTGCTACTGTGGGGCCAGGCCTTGGCCTGCTGGTGCAGGCCTGAGACTTCCCTGCCACTGCATCCCTTTGGTGGTCTTATCTTAGAAACACAAATGAGGGTGGCTTTCTCCAATTAGCAGTAACCTGGAGCACCTCTCCCCACAAGAAGCCCACAGCTAGCTCTTCCCTCTCAGGTGACTGGAAGCATAGTTGTTGCCCAAAAGTTCCATCAGAATTATATGACCCAGTTCCCCACAGCTACATGTGTTTACATGTGTTACCCCCAAGCCACACCCACTCAAAACATATGCACAAGTGCTCACAACACCGTGAAGGTGGAAACCAGGTGTCCAAAACATGGCTGTGTCAGGAACCTTGTGCCTGCACAGTGGAAGGCCACTCAGCTGTGACGGACAGCGAGGCCCTAGCTTGTGTGTCACAGGCATGGAAAACACAGTGCCAAGCAAGGAAGCCAGACAGGCCGCTCCCCGTGTGTGCCCCTGGACATGAGATGTTCGGAAGAGGCAAATCCATGGGCAGGACACAGAGCTGGTGCCAGGAAGGATGTGCAGGGGCTGTACAGTGGGGGGTCTTTTAGGGTGATGGGAATGTGGGGTGAGTGGTTGCACAGCCTTCAATACACTAAAACTACTGCACTGCCCTTCAAACAGCTGAAGGGTGTGGTGTATGAGTTGTCAGTAAAACTTCACCAGGAGAGCAGGTGTCCCAGGGAGCACGTTTCACAGATCTTGCAGGGATGTCACCAGAAGTCCTGGGCCCTAAGGAGTCATGAGGTGCACAGCCATGGCCCTCACCATATGCAGCTGTCCCTGGGTGCTCTCCATGCCCAGTGAGAAGTGGCCCAGGATCCCACCAGCCTGCACATCTGCGTTCCCAGTCGGCTGTGCCACTAGCTTGACTGACACCTGCACAGTGTCCTCAAGACAGACACCAGGTCACCTGCCAAGGATGCTAGGAGCCTGACAGTGATGGAGGTCTTAACATGTGAACTAAGCAGCTGGTGAGCACATCTCCTCCAGCTTGGCCAAACCTTCAGAGATATGCCTTGGTCTCTAAACCGCTGAGATCCGAAGACAGGCCTGCCCAGCCCAAGTCCACAGCCCCACTGGGCTCCTCTGTGCACCCCTAGTGTGGCATCTGGGTCTGCTGAGCACATGCACGCGCCTTCCTGAGGGAGGCGCTGCCTGCCACGGACATGCTTGCTTCAGAATCTTAAGAAATTTGCTCAGCTAAACTCTAGGCAGCAAAGGGCTTTCTACACTGACCAAGTTGGCTGAGGGAGGAGGAAACAGACGGCCAGCCCAGGCTCTGACCACCCCAGGGGCAGCAGAGTAGGGTCCCAAAGCTTTGCTTGGTAGGAGGCAGTGAGTGGGCCTTGGGACCTCATCCTCATGAGGCACAGAGCTGTTTCTGAGCTGACAAGGCCTTGGAATGGCTGAGATGCTCAGTCCCCCTCCTCCACAGCACTGGCTGGGCCACCCTTCGGGACAGGGAAATGCTGAGGTGGGCTTCCTGCCGCCCTCATGAGGGGAAGGAGACGGTTGCTCCTGTCCCAGGGCAGGGGTGTGGCAGGGCCAAGCAAGCACCCTGGGTGGGGGGATCCTAGGAGGTAAGGGGTCTGGGTGTCACCTACAGCCACCACAGCCATGGCAGTCACACGTCACTTCACACAGAAACAGACCCAGGGATGGAGCAAAGGGCAGAGCTGGGAAGAGAACCCTGGTGTCCCCCGCCCGCCCCCCACGTGACTGCATCTATGAGCCAGAACCCAGCCCTCCTCCAGCCCTTGAGTCCCCAAGGATGAGCAGGGGCACTCAGGTCCTGCTGTGCACATGGTGGGAGGCCCCCGGGCTCTAGCATGTGTTGGGCTGGGCTTCAGCCATTCCCCACCCATGGGTCTCGGCCCCCCTTCCCCACCGCCCGGCTCCCTGGGAGAGGGAAATGTCCCTGGCCAGAGGATGTGGGCACAGTGAAGTGTGCAGAGCTGTGACACTCAGCCCTCCCAAAAGCCACTCGCTGTCTCCACCACGAACACTCCCAGGGCAGGCCACCTCCCAGGACCCTCACAAGAGGGGCTCTTGGGCAGGGCTCTGGGACAGCTATGTCCTTGACACCCTGTCTCCCTTGGGAAAGCACTGGCCTGGGTGTGGGGGCAAGTGCATGAGGCCCTGCCTGCTGCATAGAAGCCTGGTACCCAGGACACTCCCAGGGGCTCCTTTCAGGTAGACCCGTGGGGCAGGCCACCCACTGCAGAAGCCCCAAGCTAGCCAGCTCTGGGGAGCTTGGATTTGAAGCACCCGGAAGAGCCAACTTGGTGAAGCAGGCTAAATATAGAGCCCGTTCCTGCATCTCCCACCCCTGCCCATCACTCTGCGGCTCCTAAAATAGCCCCGCACACGCAGCCGGCTGCTGCCACGTCAGGGAAATAAAGTTGTAAGTATGAGCTGGTATTTCAGTCCCAGCAGAGCACTTGGGCAAAACCTGGGCCTGAGGGAGGACAGCAGCTCAAGGGGGCAGCCAGGCTTCAGGTGGTCGCAGAGAAAAGCCCATAGGCGCATGCAGGAGGCCTCATCGCGACTCCTGGGGATGGAGCAGATAAACCACCGCCACACCGAGACCATCCTGCAGGAGTGTGACCCCACACACAGCTCTGGCTGGCTGTGAGCTGGCACCACCCTCTTGCACACAGGGACCTTTGGTGTTTCTGTTTCACGGTGAAGCTCAGGCCCAAGACAGGCACGAGGGGCCCCTCTGGGCTGATGCTGCTGCCCACAGGACCCAAGGCCTGCGCCACCTCACTAGCCTCCCTGCCCACTCTCCTGGGTGCGCTCGGCCCAGTGCCAGGCCCCACGCTGCCCCAGAGGGAGGTGCTGTTTCCTCCAAATCCAAACTGGTAGGAGAGAGCAGGGGAGGGGTGGGGGTCACCTAGGTCTTTACCTAAGTCTCACCTAGGTCTTTACATGGGCACCGCCCAAGTATCTCCCTTACAGGGCCTGCAGGAGGTCAGGGTGTGGCGCAGAGCCTACGTCTCTCCAGCTTCCAGGAAACCAGCCCTGTTCTGGGACCACAGCACCCACTGGAAAGGAGGCCAAGAACCCACTTGCACTGTGCTCGCTCACCTCAGCCCAGGAGTGGGCAGTCCAGCTCCCCACGGCAGCAACGCCTGGCCTGAGAGTCCCCAACTGCACGCCTACCCCAAGAGGAGCTCAGAGTCCGTGATGCCCCAGGTCAGAGGGGCTGGGTGCCCACAGCCCCGGGGCCTGCGCAGTGACCACTCACCGTGCTGGGCTTGAGCTCCTCCCCCGTCTCCTCATCGGACTCCAGGGCCACAGGCAGGGACTTCTGGGGTGGGGAGAAGGTGAGGTCCCAGCGCAGCAGCCGGGGCTCGGGCCGGTCCCCCAGCCTCAGGCTCTCCAGCTTCTGCACCATGGGCTCCGCAGAGGCCGGCCTGAAGTTCTCCTTGTTCTGGGACTTGGGCCTCAGTCTCTGCAGCCCAAAGCCCCTGTCCTCAGGAACACGCCGCTCCCCGCCTGCGCCCCGGCTGTGGCGCCGCCTCTGGGGGTGCACCTCCTGTGAACCCGAGTCCATCCTCAGCAGTGGCTTCATCTCCAGCTTGTAGGTACTGGGCTGTTCCTCATCTGGTTCGGGTAGCTTGGCGCCCACAGAGCTGGGGTTGCTGGCCCGGTGGTGGGAAGTCCACGAGAATGTGGTGGGGGACTCCGTCCGCCGATCCCGGGGCTTGGGGTTCCCGGGCAGCTTGTGGCCTGAGCTCCGAGTGCGAAAGTCCTCGGCTGGGTGGCCACTGCGCAGGGCACCGCCACGGATGCCCCTGGAACCACCAGCCTTCTCCTCACCCCAGCTGTTGCGGGCGTAGTCCCCTCCCCGGCCCTCCACTAGCATCTGGATGTCCCCGCCCCTCTCCTCATCCGCAGAGACCTGCCGGGAGAAGTGGGCCACCTTGTTCCTGGAGGCAGGGGGTGGGGGCGTGGCCGCAGGGCTGGCGGGAAAGCTGTGCAAAGGGCTGTCGTCGGGGGTCAGGTCAGACGGGGTGGTGCCCTTGCGGTACAGCTCGGGGCTCTCCTGCTGCAGGGGGCTCCCGGTAGACAGCACCTCGATGTCGTCGCAGGAAACCTGGTGCTGCGGCCTCTGGTACTCAAGCCCTTGGAGGAGGAGAAACATGGAGGAGGTCATCCAGAGCATGCCAGGGGGGTGGGTGGAACCCTAGCCACTTTGCCAGCCCCAAAATGCTCCAGATGACCCCTGGCTATCACGGGGCAGAGGACAGCGCCTACCTGGTCCCCTGGTCTCACGCTGGCTGATCTCCTGCAGGCTGCCAGAGCCTGGGCAGCCTGAGCAGCGCCAAGGCCCAGCCCCTGCCCCTGCTGCTGGGACAGGACCTCTGTACCTCAGGATGGGGAGCTCAGGCCAGGCCACCCTCCCCACCCATCCCTGCAAGGGTCCCAGAGATGCTGGGTGTCGTTCCAAGGCTTCCAGAGGCAGGGTGCTCTGGAAAGGAGGGAGCAGACCTGGGCTCCTGTAGGAAGGGTCCCACCCCAGAGGTGGCCCTGTCCCAGGGGCTCCTGACCCAGGCTTCCAGGATGTGCACGGGGGAGGGGGACAGGCCATTTCTGGGAACCCCTTGGGTGCATCCCTTTTAGTAAATAGTTACACACATGTCATAGCCTGTTCAACCCGAGCAGGAACCCAGGCTTGCCACCTCTGACCTGTGGGTCGAAGGGCTCTGCCAGGGAATGCCCCCCACAGCCTCAGCAAGGACACCAAGAGAAGCCTGATACCTGGCTATTCTGCCTTGCACCTCAGGCCTGATCTCTGGCAGGAGATGGTGGGAGGACATAGTCCTACACGGGCTCAGGGCCAGGGCGCCCCCCCCATTCTGGGTCCCAGTCCCGTCGTGGGAGTGGGCTGGGTGATGCTGAGGGCATAGTGACTTCCTCCATGGCCTTGGAACCAGGGGCAGGATTGAGGCTGCCGTGGTTCCTCCATACATAGGGTAACGACCCAGTGGGGTCCATGCAGAGCTGTGCTGGGGTCACCCATAGCCCTGGGCCCAGCGTTGGGCACTCCTGCCACACCTGCTTCCCTTTGGGCTATAGTCGGAGTCTCCATGGGCAGCAAATGGGAGCCAGGGGCCCCATGATGCCAGGTCGGCTCTGGTGGGTCTGGAGTCGTGGCACTGTGACTGCCACATCCTGGGTCTAGGCCCCACCTGAGGAGAACAGCAGTGGCCCTGCTGCCCTCTTCAGGCTGCTGAGGCTTGGCCCCAGTGGCCTCTGAAGCCACCTGTGCCTGTCACGAGGAAAACAAGTGCTTCCTGAGGAGGCAGCTTCTGACTCGGGACACTAGCCCAGGGCCATCTTGCAAACACCGCATACAGTGCAGGGCCCTAGAACAGCAGAGGCGCAAAGTCCAACCGCACACAGGGCTGGTCGCTCCTGGGGCTGGGAGGGGACTCAGGCCCAGGCTGCTACAGCTTTGGGACCCCGGTGTCCCTGTGCCATGCCAGTATCTCTCCATCTGTCTTGTCTGTGCTGTGCTTTGAGGATACTCGGCATCAGATTCCAGGCTCTATGCAGTCCCAATGATCTCATCTCCAGGTCTTTAACCTCAATTGCACCTGCAGGGCTTCCAGTAAGGCCAGCTTGGGGCTCCTGAGAGGTGGGCGCCCCTCTCAGGGCTTCAGAGGGTATGTGCTCCCTCCTGTTCGTCACAGATGGGGACCCTGAGTCTCTAATAGGGGATGAAATGGGCCTTGACAGTGGAATTGGCTAATGACATGCAAGGCTGGAGCCTGGGTGGCCATAGGCTGGGGACTGTGGCACTGAGTAGTACTTTGGCCCACACACTGCACATGGTTTGCCCAGCAGGGCCAGTCTGAGCCACTCAAGACCCAGCAGCTCTGATCCTCCAAGCCCAGGGTGTCCAGGGCTCTGGAGCACAAAGACTGGGTCCAGAGCCATCTCTGAGCCTGGCAGGCAACCGAGGCTCCTCCAGTGGGGACCAGGCGGAGCCCGGCCGCCAAGGTGAGGACAGAGGAGATGGGGGCTGGGGTGCTGTCTTCCAGCTTTCCCTCCAGGCCCAGCATGGAAGGCTTAGCAAGACCTCGCTCAGGGAAGGGACAGATACAGGAAGGGAACAATGGCCCCTTTCCAAGATTGAGCACCCCGGGAGAAGCGATAGTGGCTGGCATTATTGACGCCAGAGCTGACCCTCAGAACAGACAGCAGGGCGCTCCACCCCAACTGCGGCTTCTTATCTGGCTGCAGCGTCCAGCTCAGGGCTGCCCATGGGACTGCAGATCCCACCTCCCATGCACCCAGCATGTGTGGTGCATGGGGAGGAGGTGAGGACCTACCCCATTCTTTGGGGCCTCAGAGCGCAGATGAGGCTTCCTACCAAGTGCAGTGTGACAGCCTGTGAGACTAGGGTGGGCCTCTGGCCACCAAGTCTCTCAGCCCCAGTGCTCCAGGGGGTGGGAACCAGGCCATGGGAGAGGATGCCGCAGCATTGGCCTGCAAACCAGAGGCCCAGCCCCTGCCCTGGGTGCAGTGGTGACATACCCACAGCTATGCGTGGTGGACAGAGCAAACAGCACCCCATACTCACAGGAAGTTCCAGGGTGACAAGGGCGGGGCGCAGACATGTGGGACAGGCGTGCACAGAGATGTGGACACACATTCACACACGTGTGCTAGACCATGCCCAGTCAGTCAGTTGCAGGAAGGAAGGTGGAACATGTGAGCCTGGCTGGCCTTGGGATTGTAGCTGCTGCCCTGCCCCACCCGAGCTGCCTGGCAGCCAGTGGGACTCACCATTTTCCCGGTGCTGGAAGGAAGGTGAGAACTCTTTGGCAGTGATCCTGGCAATCCGAGCTTCTTCCTGGGCCTTCTGAGCCGCTGTGAGGGCTGCCTCGGCCTTGGCCCGCGAGTGGGAGGTCCTGGGGAGACAGGGGCGCAGTGACAGTGACAGGGAGTGAGGCCAGGGCCCTGGGGTCGAGGCCGGTGTCAACCTCTCAGCAGCAGGCTTGTCTACCCTCAGCCCACAGGATCTTGTTCATTCATTCATTCATTCATTCATCCAACAAACACTGGTACCAACCAGCCAGCCTGGGCCTGGGACACACTGGGAATGTGTTTGTTCTTAGTGTCCTCAAACACGCTTTGCATGTGCATGAAGACCCACGCCAGATGAGGCCACACCCATAGCAGACCTATTCATTTAGCCACCAGCAAGTCCCACTGTAGGAGCTGCTGGACATCCTCCTGTCACCCAGCTTCAGCCAGGCTCCATGAGTGGGCCGCTGGCTGAGTCCCGAGGGCCATCCTGCCTCTTGAGATGAAGGCTGGACAGATGCACAGGCCTGGAATAGTCTCCCCATCACTGCTCCCCAAGACCTCTAGACAGAGGCGTACTCTCTCCACAGGTCTCCCTGCGCCACCACCTTCCCCACCCCATGAGGGTCACCTTCCCCATCCCACAAGGAACCAGGAGCCGTAGCGAAGTCTTGGCAAAGCCCTGGCTGCTGGCTCACAGCCTCAGGGCACCTTCATCGTGCTAGAGGCCGAAGGCCAAGGCCCCAGTGCTGGCAGGTCCTGTGTCTGGGGAGGACTCACTTTCTGCTCACAGATGCACCCCTTTACTACGTCCTCAAGTGGATTAAGAGGCAGGCTGCTCTCTGGGGCTTCCTTTGTCAGCCCCCGGAGTTCCTGCTCCTCACAGTGGTGCCACCAGGGACACACGCCAAGCCCTGACCCCTCTCCTACGGCGCTTGGTAGCTTGGGCTACCCCGAGCTCTGCATTCTTTCCTCAAACCCCCATGCTGCTAACAGGAAAAATTCTACTAGAAGCAGATAAAGCTTCATCCTAGGCATGGACACAGAAACAGAAGTTCTAGCAGCTGAGGATGCCAGGCCCCAATGCCAAGTTCCCATGAATGTCTGTGGCCCCAGGTGGGCATTCCCACCTGCCCTCCTCCCTGAGTGAAGAAAATGCTTGTGCCAAGATTTAGCATTGAGAAAACTCTACCTTACTGGTGGTTTCAGTGCCTGGAACTGACAAAACCAGCCATCTCTCAATACCACTATGACCCTGTGTCTCACAGGCATGAGATGGGACCACGGCTGTCTGGAGACCTCATGGGAACCAGGGCTGTAATGACAGGAAACCCTAGAGATGGGCTGTTCATAGAGCTCTGTCAGTACCGGATGACCAATCAATGGATGACGAGCTATCACCAGGACCTCCGAGAGGCCCCCGCTCTCCCCAGGGTCCCTGAAGCTCACACACAGGACAGTGGTGGGAAGTGCTCAGTGTACCTTGGGGCTCGGAGCGTGGGATCTTTGTGAAGGTCCTACATTCTGGAGACTCGGGGCCTGTGTAAATGACCCCGTCCCACCCCAAGCAGTGTGCATGGCTCCTGCAGTGCATAAGCCGAAGATCCCTGGTCTGAGCACAGCCTGCCCCACGGAGAAGCAGGGGCTGAGCTGGGGCATCCTGGCAGCCTGTGATGCATGGGCCAGGAGAGAGGTGCCCTGGTCAGAGAGGTGGCACTGAGCTCATCTCTGCATGGGGCCCCAGCTTCCTGCGATGGCTGCATAGGTCCCTTTGTTCTGGGAATAACTGTTTTTTCTAAATCAGGGTCCCACTGTATATCCCAGGCTGGCCTGGAGCTCACAATCCTCCTGACTCAGCCTCCTGAGTGCTGGAATTCTGTGCACCACACCTGGCTCTGGTAATAACATTGGGGTGCTGAGGACTGTGCCACCACCGCAGTCACCTTCCCCACTCCACAAGAAACTAGGAGCCCCAGCTGCCCACCCCAGCCCTGCCCATAAACCTGCCTACTCTGGACATTTGCTCTTCTCCTTTACTCTGCAGCTGAAATTCCCATCACATGAAGTGAACCATTTTAAGGTGTGTGATCCCACGGCATCTACACAGTCACAGTGCTGTGCCCCAGTGCCTTGAGGTCCTGCAGCCACTAGCTGCTGTTCCGACTGAGAGCCTCCCCACCAGGGCATTAGCCAGTGAAGGAACCCAGAAGGTACGCAGATGGGGCATCCTCAGAGCCAGTCCAGGGGATGCAAGGACCTCAGCGTTTGCCTGCAAGGCTGCTGTGTCCTGGAAGGGCTGCCATGCAGTGCCCACATGGCAGGTGACGAGGTGCTGGGAGTGAGGCCAGTTAGCTTAGTGGCCAGGGTGGCACTTGCTCAGTGCCTCACCTGTCATGGGGCTTGGCCTGGGCCCCTCCCTCCTGCCAAGGAGCAGAGGCAGCCAACAAATAACCCGGGGATGTGGTAGCTCAAGGTCCTGAGGGGAGCAGAGACCAGAGTGACCCCCACGTGGGCCCCGCGCCAGAGAACACACAGCCGCTCAGGTGCTGGGCGCCCTGGAGGCCAGAGCAAGCAGAAAACACCACCAATCCCCATGGCGAGGTGCAGCCAACAGCCTCTAACAGAACGATTCAGCAGCCCAGCCCTGCACCTAGAGGAAGTTCCAGTAGCCTCATGGGTCACCAGGCACAGGAGGCTGGGAGGCCACACAGAGCACCCTCAGCAACAGGCATGGGGCAGGCCCAGCACAGTTCCAGGGGGTGAGGCCGGCACTCGGCATTTGAGGTCCTCTTCCCCAAAACAGCATGGCGGTTTCTCTGCTGCTGCCACAGGTGGCTCTGTCTCTGGTGGCACCAAATGCAAATGGATGCAGAGCCCTGGGGCTCTACACAGAAGGCGCGGCAACCCCAGAGATGCGTGGCATGGCCAAGCCTGACAGGGACACCAGGCAGACCAAGCTGGTGCAGGAGGAATGGGGCAGTCCGAGGCCTTCCTGAGCTGCAGCCCGGTCCACAGTGGGCAAACCATCAGGCAGGACAGCTGCTTGCAGGAGGAAGTTACAGGCACAGAAAAGTGGACACGATGTTTTCTGGGTTTCGACTCTGATGAGTCCTCTCTCAGAGGATAACACGAGGGCTCGATTCTTCTGAGTGGCCACCTCCACCCCACAGGCCCGGGTGTGGCCTGTAAGCACCACCCACCACAGGCACACGTCCACGTGTCAAGATCCATGCATCCCTCTGCTCTGCTCTGCCCTTTGCTCAACTACAACAGCTGATCCTGGGAGGGATGCAGCCTGTTGCCATCAGGCTGGAAACTTCTGCTGCTCACAGGTCCCTTCTGTGCTGAATGGTGAGGAATAAAATCTCCACCTTCCTCATCCACAGATGTCGCCCGGCAGCTTCTGCACCCACCTGGCTGCTTGGGGACGCAGGTTGCTGCACCAGGGAAGGTGGCTGCTCCAGGTGTGCAGCAGCACCTGTGCCAGTCCTGCCACCGAGGTCCTCAGGGGACAGCAGTGTGGTCTCCACCTGCCAACTAGAGATGTACTCAGTGCAAAGGCCCTGGGTCCAACCCCAGCACTGCCAGGCCACTGCACCTGACGGCCCTCTGACAACCGGTCTGGTGACCCTTGGCTGTCGTTGGACGTGGCTGGGCCCTCCCACTCCTCAAGACCCTGTGGACAGACCCCCAAACCAGATGTGGACCCAGTCCTGGTGACATCTTTCAGAACCACCAGCACTACAGTGCATGATGATTTTTCATGAGCATCTTGCCTACAACCATAAACCCCTAAGAAAGGATGGAACTTTGCCCCTCCCAGCTCCCCACAAGACAGGAAGGGTGGGCAGGAGACACTCTAGAGGGACCTCATTAATTCACCCACAGGGTGTGGATATTTACAAGTACACATTTGCATGCATGTAAAAAGAACAGGCTACACCAACCCTGGAACAGTGCATCGGGACAAGTGCATTGACAGTGCGGAGCACCGGGCCAGGCAGAGGCCCATTTCCAGGGAGACCCTGAGATTTGCCCAGCGTCCGGCTCTCTGAGCAGTGGCTCCCGCCCCTGTGGGCAGTGTCTGACCACCTGAAGCTCACACCTGGGTGATATGGATGGGACATCCTGGGCCACTCGGGGCCCTGCAACCAGGCTCACTCTCAGGGTGTTCTGCGCGGTGCTGTCACCTCCTCTCCCTATCATCGGCTCCCCGAGTACCGGCGGTTGTCCCTGATAGCTGATTTCCCTGGGCCAGGGATGGGAACAAGGACTGAGGCCCCAACTGGGTGTGGTGGGCATACTTGCCACTCCAGCATTCCAGAAGGGCAAGGCAGGAAGATCAAAAGTTTGAGCCCAGCCTGGACAACTTAGCAAGAAAGACCCTGTCTCAAAATAGTGAAAACAGAGGGGACTGGGGCTTGGTTCCCAGTAATGCAAAAACCCAGAACCAAACAAACACCAGCAGTCCCCAGTAAGCAGGGGCAGCCAGCAGGCGCTACTGATTTATGTAGAGTGGACTCCCCAAGAGGCAGGCCCTGCAGCACTGCAGCAGCTGGCCCCAGTGAGCCCCCAGGTGCCCTGCACAGGGACTCCGTGGCCAGTACTGGGGACACTGTGCAGACCCCACCTGCTCTGCCAACAGTGACAATGGAAACCAGTCAGGGCCACAGTGTGAAAGAAACAACAAGCTGTTCTGATGGCAACCACCGAGTGCAGTCAAAAGCAGCAAGCAGAGCAGACTGAGGTGAGGATGCTGCTGGAGGCGAGGGCCATCGTTCATGGCCCTCGGGGCTGTGGGTGTGGGTCTGAACCCCTGGCACGCTGAGCCCAGGCTGTGTGGTACTCTGGGTGTGTTTCCCATGTGTCCCCAGAGGACACTTGGTCCATAGACTGGGAAGTCGGAACAGATCATACTGGAGACTCTGGCAGTGGCCAGCCTGCCCACACCTGGACATCAGCCAGGGGGGCTGTGTCATGGGGTCATATCTAGAGGTCCCCATGAGCCTCATGAACTCCCAGGCTGGGCTTCTGGAGCTGAGCTGCTGCTGGGAGGTGGGGTCTGGTACAGGCGGGGTGGGGCGTGGCCTGGGCACCTGCCTCCCTCCAGGCGGCCTCCCTCTCCGTCCTGTCCACTGAGTGCTGCCCCACCACGCTGCCCTGCTTGGAGCTGGCTGACCGTGGGCTGAAGCTGCTGCAAACCTGGAGCCAAAATCAAACTTGCTTTCCTAAAGCTGCAGTGTCGGGCAGCTTAGAGACACCCTGTCTCAAAGTGAAAACCTGAAAAGGGAAGGAGACCGGGATAGTCACTAGGATGTCCATTCTGATATCTGACCACAGGCCAGTGGGAAGATGTGTATTGTCTGAGCCTAGGAACTCGATCAGCAGCCTCGAGACACTCGGGCTGCTGTCCTGGCTCTGCCTTGCTCCTCTCTCTGAGCCCGAGTCCTGTGTCATGGGCAGCTATGGGACTGTGGCAGGGCTTCGGGAAGAAGTGAATCCACCCTTGTCTCTGCTGGCAGCCTGGGGCTGGCCTTCCTCATGGAGACCCTCCTGGGGCAGGCCAGGTGCTCCTGCCTGTGCCCTCCGCCCTCCGGCCTGCGCACACCGGCGGGCTTGGCTTGATTCTTGACTCAGGAGGACAGCCAGGCCAAGGGAAGCCATAGGCGCCCTTGTCCACCTGCCAGCCAGCAGGGCAGGAGCTGCATGCAGGGCCAGGGCCAGCGCAGCAGTCAGGGCTGGAGGAGGCTCTGGAGCCTGTGTGGCTCCTGGGCTCCACCTGCTGTGCCTCCTTCCGTGGCTGTGGGAAGCACATCCTCTGCTGGAAGGGCGCTGCCTGGGCAGCACTGGCTTTGTGTCCTGCATGCGTGCTCGCCTGCTGTGGCACATGGGGCTGGGGACCTGAGCACTGGCTGCTGCAGTGTCCAGCTTTGACCCTCTGGGGGCTCTGGTGTGTCCCTGCCTGTCACTCCTGGCCATGCCACACCTGCCACCAGCAGGCCCTGATTGGTCCCACATCCAACCTCACAGTTCTCAGCTCGAGGTGGCAAGTGGGCCCAGGTGCGGGCAGATTGGCTGGCTCAACCCTGCAGCTGACCTCTCACAGGGCGCTGGGCTCCTTGCACAGGGCTCACTGTGTGGCCGCTTCGCCTCTTCGGACTCCACGCTCCCCACCCCACACATCCACAGCATGTGTCGAGGTCCCACAGGGGAGACGAGAGCCCAGGGCCCTGCTCAGGCTTCATGCTGAGCCTGGCCTGTGGCAGGACCCTCTTTTCTGCACCTCCCGCCCACTCTGAGGCTCAGGAAGGCAGGGCCAGTACCAGCTCGGAGAGACAAGGCCTTTCAGGGGTGAACAGATGACCTGGGGTAAAGAAAAGCTGGTGGGCAAGAGCCAGAATGTGGGGCCAGTAGACACAGAAAGTGCCCACAAGGACAAGGAAGTGCCCACCAGGACCAGCAAGTGTCTGCCAGGACCAGGAAGTGCCCGCCAGTACCAGCAAGTGCCCACCAAAACCAGAAGTGCTCACCAGAACCAGAAGTGCCCACTAAGACCAGAAATGTTCACTAGGACCAGAAGTGCCCGCCAGGACCAGGAAGTGCCCGCCAGGACCAGCAAGTGCCTGCCAAGACCAGAAGTGCCCACCAGAACCAAAAGTGCCCACTAAGACCAGAAGTGCCCGCCAGGACCAGAAGTGCCCGCCAGAACCAGAAGTGCCTGCCAGGACCAGAAGTGCCTGCCAGGACCAGTAAGTGCCCACCAAGACCAGAAGTGCCCACCAGAATCAGAAGTGCCCACCAGGACCAAAAGTGCCCACCAGGACCAGAAGTGCCCACCAAGACCAGAAGTGCCCACCAAGACTGGAAGTGCCCACCAAGACTGGAAGTGCCCGCCAGTGCAGGGTTGTTCTTTCACTACAGCTCTCTCCTCGTTTTCCAGTTATGGAGCAACTTCAAGGAGCTACCTGCAGCCAGAGAGATGTAGACAACGCATTTCCGTGGAGGACCAGTCAGTGGAACCGGCCCCTGAACCTCTCACGAGGTGGAAGCAAACGTCATTGCGTTTTGAAGGTCACTGCTCACCAACTCTGAGCTTCTCAGGGTAACGAAAGCCAGCACTGTCAGCTCTCATCTCGGTGCGCCGGGCTGGCCGGCTTTGATGTCCAGCAAGGACCCCGGGGACCAGCCCCGGCCTCGGGCCTGCAGGGGACCCCCGCCTGGTCAGGTGCTTTCCCGCTGGCCCACTGAGAGCCTCTCACAGCCTCCCGGGCCCCACCCAGCCGCATCCCTCCTTGGCTCCCCTGTGTCGGGAATGGCTGGTGTGAGGGGGACAAGCTGGGGCTGTGGGTGGTGATGCCGTGGAAAAGGGGACTCTGCAGACTGAGGGACCCAACTGAGAGGGGGTGCCAGTGACAACGTCACAGACCGGGAGCCAAGCTGCAGGGAAAATGAGTCAGGAGGGTCAGATCCCCATACCTCACAGACAGAAAACCGAGGCTTGTGGAGTTGCGGGACGCACCCGGTGAGCTCCTGCCTGGGCTCAGGCCTGTGACTGGGCAGCCTGCAGCCACCACAGGGAACCAGGTGGCTCCTCAGCCCAAATCTGCTCTTTCCTCCTGCATGCCTGGAAGCCTGCAGGAGCCGCACTGGCACATGCACACATCTGGGCCAAACGGCATTCCTGAAACAGATGTGCTGGAGCCCTGAGCCAGGGTCCTGGGGCTGTGACGGTTCCGGGGCAGGGATTGCTGCAGTGGCTCTCAGCCAGTGTGGCCAGCGCCCTCCTCATCCAAAGGGCACATTTGGCACAGACAGGCACACGGGAGGACACTAGGAAGACGTACTTCAAATCACTATGAAAATCAGCGTGCCTGCTGGCCAAGCTAGGGACATGCGGAAGAGGATGGACCTGGGCCAGGGGCCCAGAGGCAGATGGTGCTGATGGACCTCACATCAGTGACGAGGACCCAACCTGGGCAGGAAGGGAGTAGAAGGAGCCAGAGGACACCAGGCAGAGGCTGGGCACCAGGATGCAGGGGGCGGGATGCACAGAGGGCCGGCAGCGCCTCGACCACGCTGGCCTCCTGGCCTTTCGGGTCTGCTGCTGGGTGGTGGCCGGCAGGGCCTGGGTCCTGGATGCTGCCTGTGCGGAAAGGAGCCTGAAGCTTGGGAGCAGGATGGGGGAGGGGGAAGGCATTTCCACCCGACAGCGGTTCCAGCAATGATATGGGCCAGGCCCACAGGTGCAGACACCTTGGCCAGAAGGAAGGCAGCACCACTCTGGTCCTCTGCTGTGTGCATGCCACAGTGCATCCCACCCCCTGCTCAAACTAGTCCCTACCAGGAAGGCAGAGGATCGGCAGGACCTTAAAAATATATTAATATGAAGAAAGAACACTCTTGGGCTGGGGATATAGCTCAGCGGCATAAGCACTTGCCTGCAAATCTGAGGTCATGAGTTCTATTCCTGGTAAGAAAGAAAGAAAGAAAAAAACACTCTCCCCTGGGCACACAGTGCACACCCTAACCCCAGCTCCTGGCCATCCAGAGGCTCGAAAGTTCCATCCCAGCCTGGGAATTTAGCAAGGTCTTGTCTCAAAAAAAGTAAATTCTGGCACTATGGGTGGCTGAGGCAGGAGGATCACCAGTTGGAGCCCAGCCCAGGCAACTCAGCAAGACCCTATCTCAAAATTAAAAAAAAAACAAAAAAAACGTGGGGATGTGGTGCTGGGATGTAGCTCAGGGCAAAGGCCCTGGGTTCAAATCTCAGTATGAGAAAGAAAGAATAGGGGGGAGAAGCTAAAAGGCTGGGCAAGCAGCTCAGCATGAGCGCACTGGGAGCCAGGGCTCCATCCAGGTGGTAAGCAATGGAAGGCCGGGAGATACGCCAGGGTCAAGCCCAGGTGAAATTCCTTCTTTGCTTCGTGGGGTTTTCCTCTGGCTCCAGGAAAGCGGGGCAGCTTCCTGTGGAGCTGGCCATGCAGCCTGGAGTCGGGGAGCCCACGGCAGGGCCAGGCCACTCTTCCTGCCACGCATTCCAGTCACTGTTTTCCTTCCTCTCTTTCCACTTTGCACAATTTTCTTCCTTTCTTCCCTCCCTCTCTTCCTTTCCTCATTTTCATTTAAAAAAATCCTCAAAAGAGGAAAAAAAAGCCAAGGCCATGCAGGAATGGTATTTGGGCCACGTGTGCCCACCTTGTGGGCTGCAGGGTGCTGATGCTAAGTCCTGGGCTGAGAGCCACAGCTGGGGGTCTCTCTGCTAGCACAGAACCCTGCCAGCCACTGTCACTGAATGTCTGCCACTGTGGAGTGTGGGGGGGGGCGGGTACAGTCATGACGGCCACACAACTGCAGTCCAGCTGTTCTGGTCCTTGCAGGCAGCTCTGCAGCTGAGTCCCATTTCTCAGCAGCCAAGACCTCCTGTGAGTCAGGGAAACTCTGAGCTGCCACACCCCTCTCACCAGCAGCTGGCCCCGCTGGCCCCTGGCCCAGTGTTTGCTCTTCCATGGGAGCCAAAGCACCACCAGGCTGGGCATGGCGGCAGAATAGGCAGGACAGGCAGAGAGGCATGGCGGCGCATCAGAACACAGCAGCCACCGCCCTGTGCCTCCGAGCAGTGGTGACATGGGCAGGGCCAGCATGCCAGCCACCCCACCTGGCCCCCAGCACAGTGTTCACAGCTTTCATCTGGGCAAAGTGAGACCCTCAGAAGCAGCCAGGCTCCAGGAAGCACCTGGAACAAAGGGGCAGAGAGAAGGCAGCTCCACCCCAACTCCGTTATCTCAGCCATGGCCTGACGGAGCCCCAGTATGAAAGGACAGTGGCTCAGAGGACCGGGGTGGGGGAGTTCCTGGGTACTAGGAACTGGGGGAGGTTAGGGCATCAGCCCCAGAGGGTGACTCTAGAGACATGGCCAAATTGCCCAGTGTCTGGCCATGCTGGAGGTCTGTGGCTGGACATCTTTTTAAAATTACAAAGGTAATATATACATTCTTTACTAGGTGTGGTGTCATGTGCCTGTAATTCCAGAACTCAGGAGGCTGAGGCAGGAGGATCACCAGGAGTTTGAGGCCAGCCTGGGCTACACAGTGAGTCCAAGGCCATCCTAGACTATCTAGTGAGACTTTGCCACAGAGGAAAAGAGTAATATATGGGTTTTTCTTTTCTTTTTTTTTTTAAAGCAAAAGGGCCAGGAATATAGCTCAGTGGTGCCGGCCTGGCAAGCATGAGGTCCTGAGTTTAATTCCCAGCACCAAAATAAATAATAAATAAATAGAATAAATTAAGCAAGAAGTGTAAAGAACAAAAGTAAATTCCTCCCCAACCCCGTCCCCACCTCCGCAACTTCCTGCAGGAGACTGCTTGCAATTCCCATGCGTTCCCTCTCGGAAAATGGAGCGGGCATCCTCCACACGTTCTCTCTGACTAGCTCTTGCCCCCCATAGCAGTGCTGCGAGGCCGCCTCAGTCATCTTCACTGCCCACAGACCACAGCTGACATCCTTAATCCGAAAACCCGAGCTCCAAAAGCCAAAATGCTACCAGATCCGAAGCTTCCTGGGAGCCCACAGGACCCTGCACCCATGTGGAATATCACAGGACAGATCACAGTCACAGAGCAGGTGAGTCAGAAATACTGTGAAGGGACCCTTCAGCTGTGTGCAGGAAGAGTACGTAAACACGCAGGAACTTTGGGTTTAGACCCCATCCCCTGCCTGGGACGCCTCATTGTACTTTCAACCATCTGATAAAATTCACCATCAGACACCTCCAGGCCCTGGCCTTTTGGATGAACTTGCCCTGCCTGCCTTCCATGAAGAGCTCCCCATTTGTTGGGCACCTGGACACGGCTGTCAGTGCTTGCTCTGTTCACCCCTGGCTTCTTTTGAACCCCACACCGTACCTTGGGGACCACCACCCACCTGCTATGGCACTGCAGGCATGGGTGGCCAGTGACCAGCTTGACCTTCCAGGCACTAGGTCACACTGGCAGGGGCACAGAGCAGTGTGGAATGTGAATGTCTGCTGGGGCCTCTGGGAGACGAAGGGGAGGCCGGTAGGGTGAGGCCCAGAGACACAGAGCTGGCAGAGGGGCCCATGGGGACCTAGGTGCCACAACATGTCACTGCCCCAGGGGCCTCCTCATGTGACACAAGGTCAAACACAGATGCTCCATCAGGGCTTTGAGCATCACATGCAGGGGCTGTGACTGGGTCCTCATGGGTCTGGTCACCAGGCCACTGCCCTCACCCTGGCAATGGGTCACCCAGCCTCCTGGTGCTCCAGGATCTCTGACCAGTGTCACTCCTGAGAAGCCACCCTGAGAGCCCCACCACCACCATGCAAGCCGTGGCGGCCCTGACCTCTACCCAGGATGGCATGCCTGCGACAGCGCATCACATGCACGGCCACAGACAGGCCTGTGCCGACCCGCAGGGCCCATATACAGTGTGAGAGGGCTGGGTGGCAAGCAGTGTCCTGCACGGCACACACTCCAGAAATCGTCCCCTGGTGAGGGAGGGGATGGAAGAAGCAGGTTCCGAGGGCTCAGACAGAAGGAGAGAGCCCCGCGGGCTGAGCAGACGGGCCACTCAATTGGGCAGATCCTGGCA
The DNA here is from genome assembly GCA_004027595.1 of Dinomys branickii. Lineage (NCBI taxonomy): Eukaryota > Metazoa > Chordata > Mammalia > Rodentia > Dinomyidae > Dinomys > Dinomys branickii. Next base: position 80,921 of record PVLD010008571.1, read on the forward strand.
GCACAGTGCTGTTGACAGAAGAGAGGACACTGCGGCCAGGCTGGATCATAGGGACCTCGGCTGGCAGTGGCAGGGACCTGCTGTTACCCGGACCGCAGGGAGAGCCTGTTATGGCTGGGTCTAGGTGTCCCCCAAAGCCTCATGTGGTCACAGGTGGGGCTTTTCAGAGGTGGCTGGGTCTAGGGTATGTGACGCTAGGAATGATTCATGGTGCAGTGCTAGGCGCAAGGGCACTAGGATTAAAGATGTGAGTGCTGCTCACCCTGAGTAGCAGGATAAGATACTGTTAAGGCCCTTTAGTGCTTTGCTACCTTGTGGGGGCCATGAACTCTCTCCTCTGTGATGCCCCTGCCTTGGAGCAGGCCAGCTATGGACTGGGCCCTCTACAAACTGTGAGCCAAATAAACCTCTTCCCCTTTAACCCCGGACGTTGAGTGTTTCATCTCAGCCATGAAAATAGTAACTAAGATGAGCCTCCACCCGCTGACCTGGAGGGCACCATGTGACCACTTGCTTCTGCAGGGATGCAGTCACGAGACAAAAGGGCATACCACCCTGGCATTTTCGCCATGTCTGTGGCTTCCCATGGGCCACTGTCCATGCTACTGGGTTCCAGGGACACACACAGCCAGTGCAACCCCTGCCTCTGCCCTCTCCTCCCAGGCAGCGCTGTGCAAGGCTCCCCTTGGTGCCCACCCATGCAAGGCACAATGAAGGAGCTGAGAACACAGGCACTCACATGGGCATCAGTAGGCTGTGCCCACATGCAGCTCGGACACTGGCTGTGAGACACCGGTGTGTCTCCACGACCACTCAGAGACTCAGCTCCCCTAAGCACAGAGCAGCAAGTGCCAGGAGGATGTCCACCCCAGGCTCACCCTTCGCCACCACACACTGAGCCTGGAATTGTCACCACCCCATTCTCCACCTGCTTCCTGCCCCAGTGGGCTGACTGGCTGGCCGCCTGGTCCTGGCCTGACCCAGGCCTCCTCCCACAGTGGAACAGTGCAGCTGTCAACCACGTGTATGCCCCACTCCCGTGGTCCTGGCTGTGCATGGTTCTGGGGTCATCTTTTATTCATTTACTTTTGACGGTACCGGGGATCGAACTCAGGACCTTGCCTGGCAAGTGCTTATTCCACTGACCTATATCCCCAGCCCCTCTGGGGTCATCTTGCTTCACGGAAGAGCACCCTGCGGGCCAGAGGGGGTCAGCACTTGCCCTGGGGCACAGACAACTGCCCAGGAAGTACGGGGCTCAGACAAGTGCCAGTTGCAGAGCCCCACCCTTCCCTTCTGTGACAGCCGGGCTCTGGCCCAGGCTCCTGCCCAAGCCAGGTGTGGGGATGGTCGGCCACACCCGCCTCCCTGCCCGGCATGCCCTGGTGCCATGGCCCTTCTGGGCACTGGGGCCCTGGGACCACCACTCAGCCTCTTCCTACATCTCCTGCCCAGAGCAACCGCTGCCAGGACCCAGGTCCCAGCTGGCCCAGGAAGGGAGCCATGTGGCACTGCAGGGCTTGGGGCCCCTCTGGAGCTGCTGGGAGCGATTTCTGGCTGATCTCCAGTTCTCTGAAGGCAGAACTGCAGCAGGCCAAAGCCCGTGGGGCCTAGAGGAGGATTAATGAGGTGTTTGTAAAGCATCTCAGTTCTCTGGAGACCAGACCTCAGCTCCCCAAAAAGCCAGCCAGAGATGCCTGGCCCAGCTCCGCACCCAGGGCCACCAGAGGGCAGCAGGTGGGTGGCTGGTCCCAGTAAGCCCTGTGAGGACACTCCTCCTCCTTCCCCTGGATACTGGCCGCCCATAAGACGGGTCCACACCCTAACTGCAGGGACTTGTGTCTGTTGTAAGGGGACAAGGGTCTTTTTATGCTTGGTTTTCTTTTTGAGACAGGGTCTTGCTATGTAGTTCAGGCTGATCTTGAACTCACTACATAGCCCATGCTACACTCACTATGTAGCCTATGTAGCCCCTGTGATCCTCCTGCCTCGGCCTCCTGAATGCTGGGATTACAGGTGTATGCCACCACTCCCAGCTAGATCAAGGGTCATTGTAGATGGGACTGAGGAAAGGATGAGGTCCTCCTGGAGATG
>PVLD010008572.1:0-45680 GCA_004027595.1 Dinomys branickii
AGAGAGAAAGAAAGAAAGAAAGAAAGAAAGAAAGAAAGAAAGAAAGAAAGAAAGAAAGAAAGAAAGAAAGAAAGAAAAGGAAGGAAGGAAAGGAAGGAAGGAAAGAAGAAAGAAAGAATGTTAGCTCACTGGTTCCTCTTATAAGGGATTGATCCCACTTGTGACCTCTGACCTCATGACCTATTACTTCTCAAAGACCCCCTTACCATTAGGACACTGGGATTGGGCCTTCTCGTGAGTTTTAGGGGTCACAAATGCTCTGTCTTTTACAGTCTGCATTCTTGTAAAAGAGTGTTCCTTCTGCATGCTGTTTCCATGCCATGGGGCTACCAGAATGTTCCAAAACAGCATAGAAATGGGGAGGGCACCACTGCCTGGGAGCCACTGCTTGTCACAGCCACAGAAGCTGGGGACCCAGAGCCAATAGTCACACCCTTCACATCCCGATGTGCGAGGGCTTCCTCTGCATGGAGACGTTCTTCTGTGTTTCAGATCACTCCAGGAAGCTGGTTAAGAGTTTTGGATGAGTGTGTAATGCATAATAAACATTTCCCTTCTCAGCTAGCATGAAGCAGAGGCCTGGTTAGCACACTGTCATGTCAGTTCTGGCTTGAGGCGTTCCCCGATGACCAACATGAAAAGAGACAGGCCTGTACTAAAGTATTTCTCTAAAAAAAAATGAACAGTTAAATATTGAATAACTGAAAAACAAAGAACAAAATACTCAAATAACATAATTATAACAAATGGTTCTAAACTAACAATGGAAACAAAAGAAATACAGAAAGCCCTTGTAACACAGGAGGAAGTGAGAAGAAAAGAGAAAAGAATGACAAAGAACATAGAATAACTTGGATATGCATCTAAACATGTAAATAATCACAGGAAACACAAGAGGAATAAAATCATGGTAACCCCCACTAATGACAGTAGATTTTTAAATTCAACTAATTCCTGACTATAAGAAACATATGAAGACAAATTACACAGAAAAGTTAAAAATAAAGAGATGGAAAATTATATACAAGAAAAATGCTACGTAAATAAAGAGTGTTTTAAAAGGCACAGAGGGAATATTATTTTAGGGCAAAAATCTATAATAAGGATTAAAAATGAACATTACATAATAAAAAAGAAACAAAAATAATAAAAACTATAAACTCAGAGAATTTTCCAAATCCACAATTATGATGAGTTTTTTTTTTTTTTTTTGAGACAGGGTCTCACTATGCAGTTCAGGCTGGCCTTGAGCTCACTTTATAGCCCAGGCTAGTCTCGAACTCACAACAATCTTCCTGCCTCAGCCTCCCAGGTACTGGGATTATCAAACAAAAGCTAATAACTATTCAAAACATAGATGGAATGGTAAAGGCACTAGGACATCAAAATCAACTGTAGGGGGAAGAAAAGAGCAAAATAAACTCATACTGACCCTCAGGACTCATGATGAATCTTCATCAATCAAGGGCATGTGGCATTGGCCAAAGAACAAATCTGCAGGCCAGCAGAGAGAGACAGAAATGGGCCAAGAAAACATGGCCAATTGAACTTTGCCAATGGTACAAATACAGTTCAGTGGAGAAAGGGTAGTCTTTTTAACAACTAGAAATCTATATGCCAAAGGACAGACAGAGTAAGAAAGACAGCCAGACACAATACAGAGTACTAACCACTATACTATCATGGTGACAGAGACAGAAAGAGCAAGAGAAAGACCTTGACCCATACTTCACACCCTTTACCAAAAAAGAACTACAAATATGTTTTAAATTTAAAATGTAAATTATCAGATTTCTGGAAGAAATCATAGTAACCTCGAATTAGGCAAAGAATTCTAACATGATGCCAACAATTCATAACGGAAAAAGAAATGAGAATTCACAAAAACATTAGAAACTTTTGTTCTGTGCAAGATGCAATTAGGAAAACGAAGACAAAAGCCATAAACTAAGAGAAAAGATTCGTAATTCATGTATCTCAAAAAGCCCTGGCTCTGCAATATACATAATACAACCAGAACTCAGCAGTGAAAAACAATTTTTAAAAGTAAAAAGAAAATTTCCCCCAAAAAGATACATAGAAAGCACATAAGCCCATGGAAGGCACAGCATTGGTCATTAGGGACATGCAGAGAAAGCCGTAGGACACAGATCAGGCTTTGAACTTGGGATTGTCAGGTTTGCCAAAACCAAGACAAAACCAAAACAAACAAAGGGCAACGCCCTGTAGTCCATGTGGCAGTGGACACAGAGAGGCTGTGGATCTCTCGTGAGCTGCCAGTGGGAATGCAAAGGCTATCACCACTGCGGGAAAGGGCCCGGAGGTTTCTTATAGAGCACAACATACACAGTGGTGCATCGTGGAAAGAATTAAGTTTGTGAACCGAGGCATCACTGTATTTAGCAAAGGACCTGTGTTAGTTGTTTTTCTCTCGTTGCTGAGACAAAATACCTGATGCCCAAAATTAAGGAAGGATAGGCTTATTTAGCTCACACTCACAGTTGGTGGAGGCTTCAGGCCGTACTCAGCTGGCTCCAAGGCAAGGTGGCACATGGCAGAGGGTAACAGTTCATGGTGGTAGAAAACAGCAAAGGCAGCAAGAGCCAAAGGGAGGAGCGGCAGCAAACCGCCTCTTTCCCTTCCTTACACTGTATGCAAACGACCTGCCTCAGGGAGGGTGTAGCACTCACATCCATTCTTCTAACACTGAACCATGAATCAATCCTACACTCTAGAAGCTGCCTCCTGACTGCATGAGGCTTTGGGGGGACACCCAGACACAAACCATAACATGGCCCAACAATCCCATTCCCTGGTGTCAAAAGGAGTTAGAATTTACAGACACATAAAATTTGAAATTAAGTATTTATAACAGTCCCAAACTGAAACTACACACACGGTCTGCAGTAGGTGATCAGATGCAGCAAACTGGCTGGACAAGGAGAGGTATGACTGTCGTCTGAGCTCCTCCTGTCCAGTGCAGGAGAATCCCAAGTTCAAAGCCAGTCTGGGCAGCTTAGTGACACCCGGTCTCAAAGTTAAAAATTTTTAAAAGGCTGAGAGTGTAGGTCAATAGACCAATCTTGGTTCAATTTTCAGTCATAAAAATGGAGGAGAGGCAGGAGGAGGAAGAGGAAGAGGAGGGGAAGGAAACAGAAATGCAGGCAACTTCTTTACCTGGATCAAGGCTATCAGAAACCTGCACTCTGCTTTGGGAGCCACCTGTGCACCCAGTGGAATAGTACTTGGCTGTAAAAGGTGAGGAGCCTGGCATTCTGGTCCGTGGGTGACTCTCAGATACCCGATGTTGGGTGGAAGATGCCTGGTGAGGCTAGAGGGGCCACAAAGCTGCCCCATGTTGGCGACATTCTGTGAAAACAGAGACAAGGCAGTGAGGTAGATGGACAGGGTCCCTGGCTGGGAGTGGGAAGAGGAGCTGATCACAGCGTGACCACATGGGGGCGAGAAGGTACAGAGCTGTACCGTGTCTTCATTGTGACGGTTCAGTGCCTACCCATTTGTCAAGTCCCATAGCTCCACATAATAAAAGGAGCGGATTTTACTGTATGTAAATTTTAAAACAAATTTTTAAAAGGAAGGACACATATCCAGCTAGATATCCAAATTGGACAAGATAGTAGGAGAAAGAAAATCATAAAGGAAGCTTACGTTAACTAATAGAAAGAGAAATGTAAAAGAAAGAAAGATAGCAGTGATCCATACATAGCACTGCAGATCATTACCAAGCAGAGTTTTTCATGGGAATTTCTAGGACTACTCAGCACAAGAAAATCTATTATTGTCACACACAAAAGTAACAGGATATAAAGGAGTGTGCATAATCACCAAATACATACATAAATAGCACTTGATAAAATTCAATACACACGCAGGATACACGTGCCCAAGAGAGAACAGACTCTTCTTCAGCACCATCAAGACTGCGACATACAGCAAACCATAGAAGTCATTTCACTCCAGAAGAAACCAGCTAAGGACTCAACACCTCACGGGGGAAGCAGACACAGACATCTCTAGCACTGGAGAACCATGTAACACATACAGGACTGGCCTCATGGAGGTTATGGTGGTTGGGGTGCAGTGCCAGTCAGACTGGCTTTGGGATCCACCTGGGGGATTGGTGGAGATGCTTCGAGGTGTGTCTCGGTGTGTCGTGAAGGTGTGGCCATGGGGACTATGTCAGGTCCCTCATCTGTTCCTCTGTGGTACTGTTCCCTGGCTCTGTTTCCTGGCCACCACAAATTAAGCAGTCTGCTCCCCCATGCCTTCTACTATGATGTTTCTGCCTTGGAGCCAGCTGACCACGGACTGAATCCCCTTAAAACGTGAGCCAGATCAAAGATCTCCTCGTTTAAGTTGTGGGTGTCAAGTATTGCATTCTAGTGACAGGAAGTTGCATAATTCAGATGGCATAGAGTTCTCTTGGGTAAAGTGAACAATTCAGGGTGCGTAGTATACTCCCAAAGCGGTGTGACCATCACCACAGTCAATTTGAGAAGGCTTTCATGTGACAAGAAGGAAGCCAACACCCAGGGGCAGTTACTCCCCACTTACACTGCTGTTCCACCGCCACCGCAGTCCATGGCAGACACTCACCTGCTCCCTGTCTCTGTTGGCTGGCCGACCCTTGACACTTCAGATAAATGGAACCGTGACACATTTGCCCTCTTGTGTCTACCTTTTTCCCTTAGCATTTCATTTCTAAGGCCATCACCACTCTCTTGCTCAGTGGCTACTCTGTTAGGCAGGTGAGACCAGGATAGGCTGATTGGGGCTGGTCTTGATCTCTAGGTTTCAAGGCTGATTATTTTCTGATTAGGTCTTATTTTCAGGGAAACATGGTAGGTAGCATACATCAGTACTTCATTCCTTTTATTGCCAAAAAGCATCTGTTGTATGGGTCTGCCTCATTTCAATGTGTATTGATCAGTTGTGGACATTTGGTCATTTTCTATGAATAACACTGTTGTATGGTGGACTGGCTGTGTAATCGACCAAGTTTTTGTTGCTCTTAGGACTACACCTCGAGTAGAATTTCTGGGTTATGGATAATTCCACTTTTTGCTGTGAGAAATTTCCAAGTTGTTTTCAAAGAAGCTGCTCCATTTTAAATCCTGTTGGAATTCACGTTTTATGACAGTTCCAATTCTCCACCTTTTCTCCAACACTTGCAGTCACCTTTGTTTTTGTTTTTGTTTTGTTTTTTGTTTTTGGGAATTAGAAAAGAAGCAAAATCTGTGGAACGTGCTGCATAATGAAAGACAATCCAAGCGGCCAGAGGACACCTGTGCTTTCAGGTTCAAAGTGGTGCTATTGCTACAATGACTTGGCCATTTTTTGCTTTTGGGAACACATTTTGTTTGGAATCGAACTCATGACTTCACACTAGGCGGGCAAGCACTTATGCCGCCGAGCTACATTCCCTGGCCCACAGTTACTTTTCATTATTTCTCTTTTTTGTACTGGGAATCGAACTCAGGACCTTGTGCTTTCTGGGCAGGCACTTATGCCCCTGCACTATATTCCCAGCAATCACTTTTGTAAATATACAATGACCATCATGGATCTGAATACATAGCTCACTGTGATTTTGATTCACATTCTTCCAGTGGCCATGAACACTGAGCATCTTTTGTGCACTTGGTGGCTCTTTGTATATCTTTTTGAGAAAAATATCTGTTAAAAACTTTGCCTGTTTGTAATCTTTATTGTTGAGTTATAAGTGCTTGTTGTATATTTTTACTTAAATTCTTTATCAGATACATGATTTGCAAACTTTTCTTCATTCTACGAGTCTTTCAATTTTCTCAGTGGGGTCTATTGTAGTTTGCAATTTTGGTGACAATTCTGGTTTATCTATTTTTATATTGTCATGTGTGGTTTCAGTGTAATATCTAAAAAAAATTGCATAATCCAACCTTATAAAGTTTTGTATCAGTGTGTTTTCTAAGACTTTTATAGATTTATTTTATATATACGAGCTAATTTTTGCATATGCTACATTTTGAGTTAATTTGTATGTGTATGTGTGTTTGTGGGTGTATCTCTGTGTGTGTGTCTGTGTATGCATGCATGCATGCATGTGTGTTGGGAGGCAAGACTCTACCTTCTCTCTTTGTATGTCTCAACATTTGTTGAAAAGCCCATTCTTTGCCCCACTGAGTTGTCTGGCAATAACTACAGAAATCAATTAACCACAGATATGTGGGTTTATTTCTGGACTGTCAGTTCTATGCTTCTCACCCCCAACTCGCCTTATGTCAACACCACTGTCCTGGTTGTAGTAACCTTGTCATAAGTTTTGAAAATGGATGCTGTGAGTCTCCCAATTTAGTATTCTTTTCACACATTTGGCTTGGCTGTCCTGAGTCCCTCGGTTTTGCATATAAATTTGAGGATCAGTGAGTGTACAGCTACAGGAAACCCAGCTGGGATTGTTGTGGAGATCGTGTTAACATGCAGATCGATTTGGGAGCGGAGCCATTGTAGCAATAGCACTGCTTTGAACCTGAGAGCACAGGTATCCTCTGGCCGCTTGGATTGTCTTTCATTATGCAGCACGTTCCACAGATTTTGCTTCTTTTGTTATTTCTAAGTATTTTATTCTTTTTGATCTATTTTAAATGGAGTTGCTTCCTTAGTTGCATTTCCATTTTGTCCATTGCAGGTGTAAACAAATAAAACTGAGTTAGCCTAGTATGACCTTGGTGAATACACTTACAAGGTTAACAGTTTCTTGGTTGAAATCTTATGGTTTTTCTGTATTTGTGTTCAAGGCATCTGTAAACTAAGATAATTTTAATTCTTCATTTTGAAGGAAAAATATATTTATTCCAAGACTCATTTACTGAGTAATGGCTTATATCTAGATGTCCCTCCAAAGCCTCTTGCGCTCAGAGGTGGGGCTTTGGGGAGGTGGCTGGATCTAGGGTGTGTGATACTGGGATGAAGGCTGTGTGACACCTTGATTATTCCCCTAGTTGGACTGGCACAGTTCTGATTATAAATAACAGGAAGTCCCACCGTGGCTGCAAGTGGCATCAGTCAGTAGGCTTGTAGCTTGGATAGAATACAAGGGACAGAAAGAAGATAGGCTTGCTCCCTTCTGCCGGCCTGCCCTGGACTCTTTCTTCTCAGCCACGCCCCTCTGCCACACCACTCCTCCTTGGAGCTAGCTGACTATGCGCTGAAGCCTCTGCAAACTGAGGTAAAGCACACTTTCCCTACTTGAACTTATGGATGTCGGGTATTCTGTCCTTGCAATGAAAAGTAACTAAGACACCGGGATTGTGAAGCACCCTCTCTTCATAGAGCTTCCAGATGGTAATGTGTAAGGGGCTCCTGTGTTTTCTAGCTTGAGCTCCCATCCACCGAACAACCTGAGAGGGATGAATTGGTCCATGAGAGGAGCGGGGAGGCCCTAGTAAGAGGAACATGCGCGATCCAAAGCCTGGGCTGGGGGCAAGGCGGTGCTCAGCATGCTGGAGGACCTCTTGGAGGCAGGGTGGAGTCCTTAGCAGAGGCTGCTTCCGTGGACACAGGAGGAGGAAGAGTTCCTGGCAGCTCTGAAATAGGCATTAGCTGATCCAGAGTCTGTGGTTCTTTCCTCCTCTTTCTGTCCCTTTTGTGGCCTAGGATCTTCTGCACTTTATGTTGAGTCTGTGGCCTCTGACACTTGACTTATTAAAGGACTTTCCAGCCACCACTTCTGCAGCCTGGCTTGTGGCATATGGAATGAATCTACCATTGCCTCTGTCCCAGAGGGATCTCAGGAGCTCTACAAATGGGCAGAAATGACTTCTGAGATCTGTCTTGGGCCACAGTGTGGCCCACGTACAGTGTGGTGATCTCTCTCCTCTGTGGGGCCAGATGAGGCATTGGTACAACCCATAAAGCCATTCTTTAATAAGTGAGGGAGGGTGCCTGGAGCTTAGGTTTCTTGCATTTACCTGGCCTTTCCTCTCTTACATGTTCCCTCAGAAGGCGCAGATGTGGGGCCGATTCCTTCCGCAGTATGGTGTGGCCGTCCTGAAGCACATGCAGACCCCAGGAGATCCGCAAAACCCTGGAAATGGCCTGGACCAATTTTGCATTCTTTCTCATACTTTTCTCTGGTCCCTCAGACATGTGAGTTTCCTCCAAGGCATGTCTGCAGTGTGACCAAGGACACCATGTTCTCCCAGTTCTGCCTGCTGTAGGTATTGGAATCAGAGAGGCCCCCACCTTGAGAGCCGGATTCTAATTCTTTATTCCTTTAGAGACGCTTCTTATTTACCAGCTTTGCCTCTTGCTCTGGACCCACTTCAAGCACCACGTCTCCATGAGGCTGTGGAGTGAGGGACGGCAGACAAGTGGGGCCTGAGGGCTCCACGGTGATGAAACCCTTCCGCAGTGGACACCCGGCATCATTCACCTGACAAAAACTTGCAGAACTGTAGTGCGCAGAGGGCAGACCTTAGCGTAAACTGCCTCGGTTTGCGTGTGGCTTGACCACGACCCCAGAGGCTCATGCATGGGCAGCTTGATCCCCAAGGCTATGGACCCTTTAAGGGGCAGGACTTAATACAAAGCAGTCAGGTCTGGGGCACCACCTTGACAGTAGCTAAGGTGGTTCTCAGGGGATTCTAGTTGATTCCCTGGAGAATGGACTGTCATAAAGGAGCCAGGTGCTCCCCAAGCCCCTCTTGGGTACACATAGTGATCCGTCTGCCAGGAACTCCTCTCCAGAGAGAAGGGAACATCAGCACCATGCTCTTAAACCTCAGAACTCTGAGTTAAATGAATTTCTTTTCTTTATAAAGTACCCAGTCACAGGCATTGGGTTATAATAACAGAAAACAGACTAATGGGTAAGTGATGGGCTTTAGTCAATAACAATGTATCAATATCAATTCAGTCACTGTGATAAAAGTGCCACACTTGTGCAAGATGCTCACAGTGGGGAACAGGAGAGGAGAGACACATGAGAATCCTGTGCTTTCTGCTCAATTTTCCTGTAAATGTAAAATTGTTCTAAAAAATAGTCCACTGATTTACAAAAAGAACAGACTCAGGACATGTGTGAAAATGTGATTGAATGGGATCGTATGCCACAGCCTTGCAAGGAAAGAGCTGACATCATGAAGATGCCTTTCTCCACTCAAGACCCATCTGTCCCTTCCCCAAATTCCAACCCAACAGCGCTCTGTGGGCCCTAAGGAACTCATGCCTGAAATTCACCTGGAAGAGCAAAGCATCAGAAATAGCTAAGAAATACTGTACTAAAAGCAAAGGAAGAGATGTCACCCCATCAAAGGACAGAAGCAATTGAATGAGTGTGGTAAGAACACAGAGAGAAACAAGCCAACAGAGCAGGCCCACTTGTTGATGAAAAGCAGATATTAACAGCAACATGGATATTGGTAGGAAGAGGCCTCTCTCCCAGCCGAGAAGAGAGAAAGCTGAGCCTGCAGGGTCAGAAACCCCTCCCTCCTGCGGGAAAGCAAATGAACCTGTTCCAGAGAAAGATAACAAGACCCCAGGCTTCAAATCATTTCTACAGTTTTTATATGCAGTGCTCAAGATTCAATCAATATCAGTCAAGCATACAGCAAGGCAGAAACAAAAATCGGCAGAGAATGAATGAATTATTCCATAAATGCTCTGGAAAGAGGGTCTGTGTAGAAACAGCAAAGTCAAACGTAAGCCCTTGTGTAGGCCTGCCGAGCAAGGGCCGGAGGCTCACCTGAAAGATTTCATGAGAGACAGACTGTTTGCCTGAGTTCAAACAATGTGTTCTTACCAGAGCCCCCAGGAATGTCAAGCTGAGATGTGTGGGCAGAGCGCAACTCCACAGGGCAACAGGCTCCACGCTGGCCCCACACTGGCCAGCAGTGACGAGGTAGATCACGTCCATCTGGTCCACAGAAGGCACTCCCGTGTGGTCATCAGCCGTGTGGAGGTCTCTTGTGTTTCCAGTAACATCACACTGCAACTCCAGCATCAGTACTTCAGGCAAGCAAAGAAAATGTCCTTTATGAAGTCACAGGCCAAACTGAATATCCAGTCCTGGGAACAGTGTTTCCCTACACCACCTGCATCCTCCTCAGAATGGGCAACACGGGGCAGGTCCCATGGCCACACCTGGCCGCACCTGACTACGCAGATCCTCTTCTCCAGGCATAGTGTCTCCAAGCAGAAAGAAACTGCAACACATGTGAGATGATATGTTTAGGACATCAAGGCAGAGAGATTTCTTAACATACACATGCACACAGGACCCTACAAACAACAGAATTTTGTTCATCAGAAAGACCGTGATGCATGCCTGTAATCTCCGCACTCTGGCAGGGTAAGGCAAGAGGATTGCAAGTTTGAGCCCCACCTGGGAAATTTAGTAAGACTCTATCTCAAAATAAAAATAAAATAAAAAGGACTGGGGGTTAGTTCCGTGGTACAATGCTCACCTCGCAGGTGGGAGCCCCTGAGCACCATCCTCAGCTCATGTGCACAAAACACCACATTCAGGTGAGTCATTGCTGGGGGGGAGACATGGCAACCACACACAGACTAGGTTTGGATGTCTGTGATACGCAACTCATACGTGAGCAAGTCACAGAAGAGAAAAGAAGCAGAACCATTGTATCAGCCAGAGCTCTCCTGGGAAACAGAACCAACAGGACGTTGCTAAGATTTGTTGGAAGAAAGCGGCTCCCACAGTCTGGGCCCAAGTCTGAAATCCACAGGGCATGCGGGAGGCTGGAGACTCAGGCGGGAGTGCAGGCTGCAGTCTGCCAGCAGGATTTCTTCTTCTCTGGAGAAGCACGCATTTTGCTCGGAAGGCTTTCAGCTGATGGGATGAAGCCCCCACACACGGTGGAAGGGGGCACTCGCCTTTCCTTAAAACCGATCGATTTGAGCCAAAATACCTTCTGAGTCGCATTAGGGTTTGATTGAATGACTGCATAGTGGAACCCAGCCAAGCTCATGCACAAAGCGAAGATGGCAGGTGCTATCCGGGAAGATGCCCACCATCACCAGCAGCAGGGAACTGTGCAACCCTCCCCAACACAAGCCCACTTGGCAGAGGGTGTGCTGTGGATGGCGTGGAGGCCTCGACTTGCGTTCGTGGCTGGTGCCATGGAGATCAGCTCTGCCTGTGGAGAGCTCCCAGGTTGCGCCCTGCACTGTGGTTTCTCCCTTCCACCCAGAGCCACCTGGGCGGGGCTGTGTATCCTGTCTCTGCTACTCCTCACGTGTGCGACCCCAGGACGGTGGGTGACTCAGCTGTCTTGGCTGTAAAATGGGACGCACACAGTCCACACATCCCAGGGATGCTGTGTGGATCATGACGTGTGAGCAAGGCCTGTGAGGAGAATCCAGCAGAGACACCACCCTGCACACAGCTGTTCAGCTTCCAGATCCTCCCACAACTGCGCTGTCCATGCAGAGTCATGGAGACGCTGGTGGCCTGGTCATGACCACTGTGTCCACATGGCTAGGCAAGAAGTGGCTTGGTACCTCCAGGGCAGGGGTAGAGGCGCAAGTCCTGGGATGTAGCAGACACGAGGACCCGACTCCTGCGAAGGATTGTGACAGAATATGCAGGTTCCACTTGTGTGACCTCACAGCACACAAAAAAGCCCGGGGACATCTGTGCAGCAGACATGCACAGCAAAAGAATAAACACAGGATATAGGCTGGGCGTGGTGGCACATGCACACCTGTAATCCCAGGACTTGGGAGCTGAGGCAGGATTGAGGCAAATTCAAGACCAGCCTGGGCTACAAAGTGAGCTCAAGGCCAGCCTGAACTGCACAGCGAGACCCTGTCTCAACAAGACAAAAAAAAAAAAAAAAAAAATCACAGCCTATATCTGACCCAGGGGAGGGGTCTTTGCTGCAAACAGAAGGAGAGGAAGCGGGACACGGGGGACATAAAGGACTTCAAACACCACTGGGACTTGTATTCGTTCAATAACAAGGAAACATGGGTTTCTGAAGCCAATATAGCAAAATGTTACAATTCCTTTCCATCTGCCTGGCAAGTACATCAGTGATTAGTGGATTTTTCTGTCCTTTTCCAGGGGTCAGCCACCTTCTCCTGCAAAGGGTTTTGTAGCAACTTTGCAGCTAATGGGCACAACTGAATGCCAATAAAACTTTATTTTCAAAGGCAGGCAGCCAGCTAGATTAGGCCCAAGGGCGGTGGTTTGCCAACCCCAGCTCTACAGGACTGAAATATTTCAGTAGCATTTTAGCACCTCTGCCAGTTCTCTGCTCTGAAGGGAGCTTAACAGTGAAAAATGCAGCTGGTCACTGTGTCCTTGGACATGACCTGGAGTGGGCAGGCAAGAAGCAAGAGGACACCAGGACAGTGGCCCACTTCCGGGCTCAAGCTTCCACCTCCCCGAGATCAGCCCCCTTCCCCACATCTCCCAGCCCATGGCACTCTCCATGCTGGCAGCCATGGCCCTGGTGGCAGAGCCCCCAAAGTCCTTCCCTTTAGTCCTGTGGGAATCTCCTCCATCCCAGCAAAAGTGGGAAAGTCTAGGAAACAGTCACAGTTTCTGGGTGGAGCAGGGCCCACGTTTGCCCGCAGGGTACAGACCCAGCATTGCCTGAATCCCCACCACATTGCCCATGCCTGGGTGGAGAGGGCTGAGCCTCCTGGGCAGCCCATCTCACCCAGTCTTCAGGCCCTCAACAAAACATGGGGCCCACACACAGCTCTGGGGACAAAGCCGGGCTGCAGGGACAGATACCCCCAAGTTGGCCACTCGTCCTGCTGTGAAAGTTTCCAGAGCACAGACAGGAAGTCCACAGCTTCCCACCAAACGCTGCCATCACTGTGTTTTCCCAGCAGGGCACAGGGGGCCCTAGGGAGGAGACCTGTGGGCACAGCTGGGTTGTCTCCAGGTCCCACCTCAGGATTCCTGCTCAGTGCATCTCTAACAGGGGCTCCTGTAGGCCTGAGCCTGAGGGGCTGAGGACCTGGCAGAAGGCTGGGCATCCTGCCTCCACAAGAGCCCAGGAGCCCATAATGGTGGGCATCTCCTGATCTCCTGATCTCCTGCCCTAGGGCACGAGCCCCACAGCACCACAGCACTGGCACTAAGGGGCTCAGCTCACCCTGCCCACCCCAGAGGACTTCTGTCCAGAAGACCTTGGGCAGAGGAAATGATGGGAGAGGGCTTGGCCCAGGCTGGGGTGTAGCTGCCAGGTCTGAGATTCTCTCTGGGATGTTGAGTGAGATGCCGGGGGAGGCCATGTCTCGGTGACAGCCACACAACTGTGCACAACAAGCAGTCAGGCAAGGCTCAGAGCAAGGAGAATCTTAATACAGGAGAGATTTATCAGCCTGTCACTCACCAAGTGTACTTACAATAAAACTTGACATCACCAGAGTTTCTGGAACAAATATTTATTTGTTTTGTGCACTGGCTTTGGGGCTCATCCATCTCTGAGTGGTACTGTGTCCAGAGACAAGGGCCAGCCCTGAGCACATGGCTGGCAGAGGGCGGGGCCATCCCTGCCAGCCTTACAGTCTGGTAGTAGAGCAGCCAGGCACACACCTCCCACCCAACTCCCAGGCAGCCAGCAGAGCTGAGGAGGCGCCCAGGACAGCCACCTGGGGGTCAGGGTTCTGCACAAGTGCTCACCCCTGTGCGTCTGGCCCTGGGACTCTCCATGCTCATGACATGGTCACCTGAGGTGACTGTGATGAGAAACTAAGTGGCCACGGACTGGCAGAAGGGTTCCCGTGCCACGTCAGGGCAAAGGAACACAACAGATGATTCAGGAAGTGCCAGGGTCACCATGTCTGGACAACCCATGGCCACATCTGTGCTGACGACAGGGGACTCTGAGGAGGGTCTCAGAGCTGCTGTGTACAGGAGGGGAAGGAGATGGAGGGGGAAGGGGAAGGGGGAGGTCACGGCTGAGGACCTGCCCTCTCCCTGTGAGTCCCGCCGTCACTCCCCACACAGCTCAATAGGGGGCAACCACAGAGCGGGCGGGGCAGGAGGCAGCATTCAGGAGCACAGGTGTCACAGAAAGAGAAGGATCAGCGTCCCCTGTCCTCCTCTCAACTCCCTGTGTGCACTTGTGGGGCCCCAGGCCGGGAGAAACCTAGTCTTGGATCTCTGGACAGACAGTAGCACACTGGCCACCAGGGGGCACCAGTGCTGGGCAAAGAGCACAATGGACCCCCGACACCACACAGTGGCTCCTGAGGAGCACAGCCCGGGAGGAGCTGCCACCCCTGGAGACTCCACCAGAGAACTTCTGGGGCCCTCAGTGGTCCCCACAGGGAAGGATGTCGGCTTTGAATCAGTGGCCCTGGGTTCCTGGCTGACCTTGTGGCCACTACACCCCACCATCACCATCACTTGACCCTGCTGGTCTCCAAGGAGCCCCCTGAAGTGAAGTGGTGGCCAGTGTTCCTGAAGGTCTCTAGGGTCCCCTGCTTCTCATCTGTCTCCTGTTCTCAGGACACCCCACTGGCTCCTGCAGATTTGCCGGCTCCCACAGGTGGGAGATGGAGACCTTCATAGTCCCAGAAGCTTCACAGTCGGGCAAGGGCTTGGGGACGGGTGTCTCTTCTCATCTTCAAATGCCATGAGAGCTGTGCCACTCCCCCAGAAGGCCTGAGCCTTCTCTGCACCCTCGGGGAGACCCCTCAACTCCCAGACTCTACGATGTGACATGCTCACTCCTGCAGCATCACAGGGAGCCCATAGACAGACAGCCCTGTCACCGAGAGCATTAAGGAGAACACACTTAACCAAAACAGATCCTTCCACAGCAAATAAACCTCAAAAACATTTTTAACAAATGCGTGTTAAAGTCTTTCCCAGCAATGGGAAAAGTGAGTCTCTTAGCAAATTTTCAGTAATAATTCAGACACATTTTCCTATCTCACATGGCAATGATTCTCGGAGGATTCCCCCAGAATAATCGGCCCATTCCAGTTGTTAGGAGTGGTCTTTAAAACTGAGTTATTTTAGAACATCTTGGAAAATAGGGGCTCTTCATCTCACCAATTATGAAATACTGCAGACTACCCCATGCTCTCGGAAAGAAAGATTTACTGCGTGCGGTGCTGGCAGGCAGAAGCAGCTCTTGCTCCCAGGACACCTCCTGAAGTTCTTCATCATTGTGCAAGGAATTTCACAAGGATTTAACTACTCTGTGACAGAGAAAGGATGCCGTCCCGCCACCCATGTCAAGCCAGAGAGTGACTGAAGGGACCGCGGAGGCTGTGCAGGAGGAGGACACACAGGAGTGACGGCCCACAGGTCTGAGGCCACTTGGCTGCCCTGCCTCCTCACCCTGCAGTCAGGCCCGGATGCTGGGAGCTAAGGAGTTGCCTGTGGAGTTCACACACAGAGCCCAGCCCGAAGGGTAGCTCTAGACAGCACCCGCAGGGTGCCGGATGGCAACCGGCTGGCAGGGATGGGGCTGGGGGCAGTGGTGGCTGAGGTGACTTGACCTGGGGTTGGAGGACACACAGAGTCAAGTGAGCAGCTGGGCAGGGGGTGTCCAGACAGGGGATCCTGAAGCCCCAGGCTGGGGGATACGAGAGGCTGCACCCAGCTGTATATTTTAGCTGCGGAGAACCAGGGAGGGAAGGAGGCGGGTGTTTATGAGACAGTATAAAGTACAGATTTGCACATCTCTCATGACCAGAGAGAAAAATAAATCCATTAACTATGTGTACACATATGTCTCAGTAAATGGAAGGATGAAGACATGTATGCACATACTAATGGACACATGTATACATGTACAGATGTAAAAAGATATAGGCATATAAATCAGTTCTCACTGGTTTTTTATTTTCCCTGTTGTAAGGGAAATGCCGAGATTTTAAAATATACCCAAGCAACCTTCAGGAGCAGGGGAAGCTGAGTTCACGCCGCTCTCTGATCACTCACGGTGTGTTGTTGATAGAGACGGAGACGAACAGAGGGAGTTAAGAGACAGCCACGGAAGCGAAGCACCGGTCCTCCGAAGGATAAAGGGAAAGAGCTGGTAAAGTAGAGGACACAGAGAACCCACCCTGAAAGATGCTCTGAAGGGGCAAGCAAAAGCGAAGAGTATAATAACAACATAAAACCTCAAATATAGCTGCAATTCAACAAAGGGTTTAACTTACCCAAGAAGGAAACTCACAACGGAGCACAACACCCCAGAGGTCACCAGAGAGGAAGCGCCTCTTGAAAGCTAAGAGGCAAGCGCCTTCTACAACGGCAGGAACAACCATCTGAAGCTTTGCCGGGGACAAAAGACATCATATAAACATTATATCAAACAGTCACTTGATAATGATAGAAGGTGAAAGACAAAGACGTGTAACAACTCTGCATCCTGGTGCATCCTGATGCGGCTCTGATACCCGGTGAACTGTTCTTGAGAAGAAGCAAGGGTACCCTGGGGCAGGAGACCCTAACACGTGCTTCCTGTCTGCATGGAGCCAGGCGGGGACCTACAGTGAGCTTGGGTGCTTAAGGTTGGTGTTACAAGGCCCAAGGCTGCCTCAGAGCCTGGGAGGTTTCCAGAGGAGGCGCGATGATGGTGATTGCTAACTGCCCTGCCACATGCAGGGAGGCACGAAACTCAGGGTCTGTAAAATAAATGGATTTAGTTACCTAAAATTCATTTAATGTTAATGTCGAAGAATATGCATAAATGAAATCAAAAGACAAACGGCCAACTGGGGGCAAGGTTTGCAATTTGTATGGTAGACAAAGTGCTACTTCTTTTGTTAAATAACAGAGAAAGAGTGCTTCAGATCAAGAAAACCAAAAACACAACAGAGAAAGGGACAAAGAATATGAGCCCAGTTTACAAAAGAAGAAATGCAAATGGCTCTTCAACATGTGAAAATGTCCACGCGCACACACACACACACACACACACACACACTGAAGTTAAAGCCGTAAGAAGCCACTTCGTACCTCTCCAACCAGCACAGATCCAAGCCTGGCACGAGGCACCGCAAGGAGGCAGGGCTGGGCACAGTGCACAGCGCACAGCTGGCACATCTGCAGCAATGGGGTTTGGCTAGGAAAGTGGATAAGTTCCACACCCTTCAATCAAGAGGGGATCTGATGCAGGGATTTCAGGCTTGCAGAACTTAGGGGAGAGGAAAGGTCAGGGGCTTAGCAAGCATTGGGGAATCCAAGAAAGACAGAAACTGTGGGGACCCCCAGGAAGACCTCCACTGCGTGCAGAGTGACTGGAGGACCCTGCACCTGAAGGACTCAGGCAGATGCTCCTGCACCTGCTGGGCTTCAGGATTTCACACTAGGAGCCCCCAGTGGCAGATGCCAACAAACTCCCCGTGGGCAGAGGATTTGGGAGGGTGCAGTTTGGGGCTTCTGACCTCTGCAGTGCAGGGCAGAAGGAATAAGGAGACAACACAGGCAAGCCAAACGTGTGCTGACGGCCCAGCCATGTGAGTTTCCCACCATCCAAGGCACCCAGCACGGCACCGACTGGAGTCCTACGACAGGACTCCTAGCCCCTGTGCATGACAGCACCACACCAGGGCACTGCTCACAGAACTGTCCAAGACTGGGAACTCTGGGAATGCCCTGACTAGAGGACTGGTAAAGTCAGTGGTGCAGTGTTCAGGTCATGGGGAAAGACATCGAGGCAGCCGCACTGAACTGCTCAGGTTCCATCTCCCAGAGTCATCATGTGAACCCAGCAATGCGGTGTGTGCATTGCATTATGTTTATATGAAAAGCATGCACTCATAAAAAATTGTGAAATAACCCTGTATGAAGGAGGACCAGGGCCAGCTGCTCATGACTGTCATCCTTCTGTGTCCACCACTTACTGTGCCCATGTATCATCCAGTGGCAAGTAAGTGATGTTTGGTGTCAGTGAACATTCAGGAAGTGGGGCCAACAGGTGTAGCAGTGGACATCAAGGAGAGGAGGGGACTGTAGTCATGGAGATGGTGCTGATGGAAGGCGTGTGATGGTGATGATGGGACGGTGATGACACAGAAGGAGGTGACAGTGACGGACACCACATGACCACAGACACAGAGATGATGTGGAGAGATGGAGACAGATGAGATTTTTCATGGCCACTTGACCTCACAGGCTGGGGCTGGTTAAGCAGCTCCCAAGGCTGTTGTTCCCATGTCCAGTGCTGGAGCATGAGGGGCATGGGCTGGGCAGAGGGGAGGGAAGGTGGCCGTCAGGTGGAGGAGCAAGAAAGGACTGGGTCCAGCAAGAGCAGAGTCCAGGTGCGGATGACTCAGGTCCCCTTGGTGGCCTCCATCCCCGGGGCCATGGTGTCCTGTGGAAGTCAAATCCTTCCTCATGGACACACCCTCCCAAAGGGCACAAGGTTCAGAAGGAAGAGCCAGGGACAAGGTAGAGCCTGCAGCTCTGCCCTCCTCCTCCTGAGACAGGCCAGCGACCCGGCAGCTTCCTTGTGCCCACAGGGACACACGTGGGGAAGGGAACTCTGGGAGGCACAGTCCAGTAGCTGAGTTCACACACCCTGAAGCCACCACATTTTCTAAAATGCGTAAGGCAGTCCTATTTTATATCCATGTCCACTTTAAAGACATTGAGATGATTCTTAGTCCAGGCAGGAGATCAGTAAAGCTCATGTGGTTCAGGCTGTGGGTGGCACAGCGAACGGGTACTGCCCTCTGAACAGCGGACTGAACCCTCAAGTCCAGTGACTCCAGGCCACCTCTGGGAGTCAGCGCGAAAACAATCATAGTCCAGAATATTATCGAGGAGAGGCTCCACTGTAACAAGATCCCTAACAATAAAGAGAAATGCCCTAAAGTTTCCCAAATCAATCAATAGTTGATGACTATTGCCCAGCCTGTGCCTAGGTGCTGCCGTACAGGAGACCAGAAGCCTGGGAGCAACACTCCTGGAAGTGTCCTACCCTCTGAAAAACCTGGCTGAGGCCCTGGAAGCTTCTGACTACAAGCCTCTCTCAGGGAGCAGGTACATGAGCCCCCCTCCACAAGGACACTTCACACCCCAGCCAGGCCCACACCAGCACCCCACTCCAGCATTCTGAAGACAGAGGTGCGGCCCTGAAGCCAGTCTGATGGACTCTGCTGCATGCCCCTGCTGCAGCGCTGTGCAGCTCTCCCAGCCTCCTGCCCCCTGCAGCAGGGTAAGTAGATGCCTGCTGACTGCTTTCTACCAATTCGTCTAATTTTTCATCCTACTCAAGGTAGGGGCTTGGCAGCAGTTTCTAGTCCCTTCCCAAGCCCATTTGTGTTACACGGCGAAGATTTCCAAGTTAATTTAAGAGCTTCCCTCCTACCTGTGTGGCAGGTCCCAGCAGGCTGGATGTGCTTCCAGCCCGGTTTCTAAGCAGCTCAATTTGTTTCAGAATGGCCCTAGCTGCAGGAGAGGAACTTGGCGGTGCAGACTGCAGGAGACATGCTGCTGAAGGAGGATGAGGCAGCAGCACAGAAAGCCCGGTGGGCTGAGTTGCCCTCCGTGGTAGACCCAACGCCCTGCAGACTGGGCAGGAGATGCAGGGGACACTGAGCAGCCCCGCTTTTGCACCAGCCGTTTCCCACTGTGTTCAGTTCTGCTGACTCCAGCGCCTGACCCTGACCCTGTGGTAGATCTGCCACGAAACCCCAAAGGGGCTGTGCAACTTGACTTGGTGGCTACCGCCAGGTCTTAGTCCATCTTCTGAGGCTGTAACACAATGCCACAAACCGAGTAACTTGAGAAGATAATTCTCCCTCTCTGTCCTGGAGCCAGGTAAGTCCAGGATATGGGTGCTGGCATCTGGCAGGGTCCCTCTTGCTCTTTGTACTTTGGCATCCCCCGGTGAGTTGGAGTAGGAGCAGGAGGCTGAGCATGCAAGGGCAAGAGGCCAAGCTCACCTTTCAACAGCTCACTGCCATGCATGGTGCCCCACCGCTGCAACCCAGACCCATTATGATGGGGGCAGGGGGTGTCTCATCACCCAATCAAATCTTCACAGTTCAACACAGCCAGGAGAAGACAATCAAACTACAGCACCCTCCCCCACCAGGAAGTGGAGCCTGTGTCACATCCAGCCCCCCAACACTTGCGTTTTGCCCAGAAAAAGCATATAAAGATGGCAGTGCTGGTTCCAAGACTCCTGCTTAGCACCCAGTCCAGCACCAGGCCAAGGCTAGGCCGGAGACAGAGGCCAACCAGAGCAGAGCCAACTGCCGACACGGCTGAACACAGCTGTGCCTTGAGGAGTGAGGGGGCCACATCCTGAGAAATGTGTCCACGTCAAGCAGGTAGTTGTACAAACATCATGGTATACACTTACCCAAACTAGGATGGTCACATGTCCCTGATGAGGACATGATCTCATGGGCCCACTGTTGTCTACCTGTTGGCTGAAATACTGAGTATGTGGGAGCCCATCCAGGCCAGAAGAACCTGCTGGGGGGCCAGCCCAAACTGCTCAGCCTCCAGATCATGGGCTCAACTTTCCAGTGTTGTTTAAACCACTAAACTCTGGCTTGGTAGGGTATTTTAGCACATTTACAGGTCACATTCTTTGTGGGGAGTTGGTACATATGAGTGATGGTTGATTCATTGTGTCAACTTGAGGAGTTTTGAAGCTTAACTAAGTGACTCAGCATTCTGCATCCTGAGGTGAAAAGAACAGGCCCTTCCTGCTCTAGGATATTGTTCACTGTGTCAATTTTAAAAGTTTTCAAAGTTAAATACGGGACTCAGCAGGGAGCTAGAGTCCTTACTTTATATTTGTCCTGAGCCTGTGCAAGAGGAGGGCACAGAGACCGTGTAGGTGCAGGGGACCATCCCGCCCCCAGGGTAGATAGGCTGCACACAAAAGAAGAAAATAAAAAAGACTGGCTGCCAGTTCTTCGAGAAGCTCCAGTCTTCTCCTTAAGCTTGGTCTTCTCTTGGCTTCTGGTGCAGACTGCTCGGCTTCCACCTCAGACTCTTCAGCTTTCAGGTGTAGGCTCTCCGGCCTTCACTATAGATTCTTCAGCATTCCGTGGCAGACCCATCAGCCTCTTGACAAGGACTTTCACGGACACTGCAGTGAGCTCCAGGCCTTAGACTGGGCTCTTCAATCTCCAGCGTGCAGACACCCTCTGCATGCTTTCTCATCCAATTCTGTGGCTGACCATTGTAAGCCAAGCTTATAATTTCACGTACACTTGTATATCTTGTGTTACATCTGTTCTCTAGTTAACCCTGACTGGTACAATGTCCATGATGCATCTTGATTGGTTTTTTTCCTGTCTCCTTCTTGTCTCTTCAGTCCCCATGTTGGGCCCCCTCCCACTTGCAAAGGATCTCCCTGTTTCCTCTTATCCACCTTCTATTTTGCTCTTTATACTCTGGATCTCTCACAGAAGAGAAGCCATGGGATGTTTAAGCTGTGTGCCTGGTTTATGTCACTTAGCATTACCACCTCCACATGCATCCATTTTCCCAAAATGATTCAAAATTTCCTTCTTTGTATCAGAGTAGCACTCACTGTGGCTGGAACTGTGAGCGAGGACAACCACTGTGGGAATCAGAGGGAGATTCCTCAAAAACAGGAAAACTAGAAATTCCATTTGATGCAGCTACTCCCCTTCTAGGTGTCTTCTCAAAAGAGCTAAAGACATCATATTACGGAGATCCACGCGTAGCCATGTTTATGGCAGCACATCTTGTAATAGCTAAATCTTGGAAGCAGCCTGCAAGTCTATCAACAGAGAAACGGATAAAGAATGTGGGTAGCTTTTAAACTACCATGAGCCAACTGGTTCATACACAGCTCAGGGCTCCTCTTGCTGGCTTCTGTGGGCAGCAGTGGCCCAGTGGAGCCCACACTGCCCCTAGGGACAAACTGCCCGTTCCTCTCCCCACCTTGTGCCATGCTACAGAGAGGTGACCTGCCTTGGGGTTCACCTGCTATGAGAAGGTCCCAGGATCCAGACGGGCCAAGGGGAACAGCGCACCTTAAGTAAGGCTCCAGCCTGAGCTTCATACCCCAATCCCGCTGACCCTAGAGGACCATGGCTGGGTGTCAGGCACTGTCCATCTGGCTGGAGCTTCAGCACCATCTCTGAGAACTGAGGCATGGTGGGTAAGCAGGGTCAGGGGCATCCCTGATGCCACCAAACACCAGTGATGCCTAGTTTGATCCCTTAAAAACTCATTACATGCTGTTTGTACATGCCTGTTCTAGGGAAGGAATCAGGAAATTGCATGGAGATCGTATTCAGGGTGTTCCCTGAGCTCCTTCTACCGCAGGAAACAAGCCCAGGCTGGTGAACAGCACCCATAGATGCACGCCGGGATGGAACCACACCAAAGCATCGGCAGGTGGGGTCACCACATGTTTCCCTTCCAGAGTCCTGGTCCTCGGCCGCACGAGGCTGCTGGGGTCCCATCCAGAAAGTGCTGCAGCCAGGGAGCCTGGGACTCAGTCACTGTGGCCCATTGGTTGGCAAATGACCTCTGATCTCCCACGATGTGCAGACAATGGCTGACCAGCAGCTGGACAGCCACAGTGCTCTCAGAAAGAATGGAGGGGGAGAAGGGAGAGGCTGTGCCACAGGGCCCCGCGATGGGGTCCCCTCACACCACGCACTCCCACCAGTTCCCACATCCATGGCTCCAGCCCGGTGCTCTCCCATGCCGGCACCCAGCCTCCAAGCCCGTCCTGGCCCCTCCCCTGGGATGACAGTGCTGCCACTGCAGGCCTGTCCTTGGCCCACAGACCTGCCAGGCGCCACTCCGCTCCCCTAGGGCCAGAACCCTAGAGGCAGAGACTGGCCTCAGCTCCCCGCCCCACCTTGCCCAACCTCTGCCCTGTCACCCACAGATGTCCCCATGTGTCCCGTGCCCATCCCAACCACTCTCAGCTGAGCCCATCACCCTGGGTAATGAAGCGGTCCTTGTCCAATCAGCTGAGGCCTGGATGGAACAGGGATTGGGTCCTTCTCCTGCTAGGGAGAGGGGGTTTGGCTGCCAGTGGGCCTCAGCCTGGAGATTGCAAGGCAGCTCTTCCAGGGCTTTGCAGTTGTCAGCTGTGCCAGGCTCTGTGGTGACACAAGCTGGCTCCTCAAATATCAGCCTGTCTCTCTCTCCCTCTCCCTGGCCCTCTCTCTCTGTCCCTCTCTCTCCGTCCCACTCTCCCTCTCTCTCTCCCTCTCTCTGTGTGTCTCTCCCTCCCCTCACATAGTTATGTGTAATGACAGCTTTACATTGCCCAAAGTGTGCGGCTGGGTGATTCTGTCATTGTGTCAACATCACACCATGCACTTACACTGAGGCTACAGAAGCTACAGGGTGATGTCATCCCAGGGGACCCAAGGTTCATGCAGCTGGTTGTTGACTAGAACACAGGCAGCTACCATATATACACACTCTTATTTACGTTCCTACATTTCCTGTTGCCACTGTTTCCCTGGAGAATCTGACTGGACCAGTGTCACACCCACATCCCCAACGTCCTCCTCATCCAAGAGCGCAGCCTAGGCTAGGGGTGCTCGCAACTACACTCCAGCCACCTCGTCTCCCTCTGGTGAGGCACAGGGCACCCTCAGTCTGTGTGGCCTCTGGACCTTACACAGGGCAGGATAAGAGGTAGAAGCAGACACGCTGGTGAGGCTGCAGCTGCTGCCACTAATTTTTAACCATTAACTAATTTTTTTTCGTCACAGACAATGAAGGTACAAAAGAGTTCTGCTTTAGTATGAAATTCTTATTTTCAAATCTTACCTTGAAAAAGTCTTCATTATCAGGCTGAATGTGGGATTTGTTGAAAAAATCTGATAGTATCTTCCTCTTGGGAGTTCTTTTTCAGCAACTCAATAAATCGTTTCTGATGGCTTTAACATAGATTAACCAACTAAATAAGTCAAGTCAGGGTTTATTTAGCTTCTTGGAAGGGAGAGATTTTCAGCATTGAGGTTAAATAAGTAGCAAGGTATCTGCCAGCCAGTGGGCTGTGGTCTTTGCAAACACCTGGCTCAGGCTCAGGCTCAGGGTGACCTGGGGGATGGTCGTTCCGGGTCCACTGTCCCTGCACTGCAGAGGATGTGAGAGTCAGAGGGAAACAGGAAACCCGAGCTGCCCCAGAGGCCATGCTTCCAGGGCTCTGCCCATCACCCAGTGCTGGGGGCCAGCAGGAACGACAGGGGAGGAGTGGCTACAGGGTGGGGCAGGAGGAAAAGAGCTCAGGCCCATGAAGCAGCAGGAAGTCACAGAGCGGGGTGACTGCCACCCCAGGCCCCCTCCTTGGGCTCCGCGGGAAAGGGTGCCATGAGGCCCAGGAGCTGTGCTAGTCTCAGGGCCCTGGCTTGGTGATTATTATCATAGGCACCAACACACACATGCACACCCCCAGATACACACACATACACACACGCCAAAACTACATGTGTGCATACACATGTACACACAGCCAAGCATACATACATGTGTGTACATAGCCAAATACACGTGCATACACATTTGAACATACACAAACACATACTCAGCGCACACATACAAACCAGACATCTGTGTGCACGCTCATGCAGACACACACGCTTGCACACACATTTCTGCACACTCGCAACAGGCCCAGGTGGCAGTGACCTCCCGGCTCTCAAAACGGGTGGAGGCTCAGCCAAGGGCTGCCTTCCCAGGGGACTATGCACTGCCAGCCAGATGTCTCTCGGGGAAACAAGCCACAGTCCCTACAGAACACCTTGGGCTGTGGGGAAATTTACTCCAAGGCCACGAAGAACCAGCCCCCCAAACGTCCTCCTGCACAACCTCTCCCAACTGACTGAGGCAAGCGGCTTCCCCCAAGACTGCCACCTCTCCAGCTGGAGAGCAAAGAAAGACGAGGGTGGTCCTGGGCCGGGAGAGGCCACGCAACCGAGGTCCTGAACCCCAGACGCAAGACTGTGGAGTTGAGAAACCCTGAGCATCCTCACCAATATGCTGGGGTGAGAGAGGGCAGACAGGAGGGTCCCTCCTCCTGCCCCTCTCCTCTTCCCGCCCCTCCCCTCCTCTTCCTGCCCCTCCTCTTCTCTTCCCGCCTTCTCTTCCCACCCCTCCTCTTGCTCCTGCTCATGCTCCTCCTTTTCCTTTCTCCTCCTCCCCCTTCTTCACCTCGTTCTCCTGACCACAAAGCAAAGCAAATGGTGCTCCAAGGAGCAGGTGAAACTTCCTTCCGGAGGCAGTGTCCAGAATGTCACTCTGAACTGGGACATAGTGTGAAAGCCAGCGGTGTCCCCACTGAGCAGCATGCCCCACCTTGAGAAGGGCACCCTGGGCAGTATGACCTTGGCCAGGAGAGTGGCCCCACTCCACACCCACAGACGGCCCCTCCGCCCGAGGAAGAGAGAGAACATAAAGTAGCAGCTTTACTCCCAGGCTCCACGGTACTAACCTGGCCTCCGGCGTGTTGGCAGAGAACAAGGATTTACTCAGCTTATATCAGAGCTGTCCAAGAATAACAAGATGAAAAGAAAATACACAACTAGGCAAACATGCCTTGAAAAGAAAAAAGTGAAAAATATAAACATAAGAAGTCCAGCCTCAAGAAAAAAATAGCCCCTGGAAAGAGCGGTGTCCTCCGGCCGCTTAGTGTTACAACGCCCCTCAGTCGGGCCGCGACCAGAATGCGAGGCGCAGACCCGCTGAGGACCCACCAGCTCCAAGGCCCACAGGGACATCCCTGCAGGTGGATTAGGGAACTGCAAGCACCAAGGGACAAAATCAAGACACACAGGGCCTTGGGAAGGGCTGGGGTGGGCCACCCTCCCGTGGGTCCTCTGTGCCGGCCCCCAGGCCAGGACGCCACAAAGACTGCAGCCCACAGCTCTGAGCCTGCTGTCACAGCTGTGCGCCTCTCACCACTGTCCACCTCCAGAACGCTTTCACCTTCTAACTCACCCGGCCCAGTCCTCCGCTTGGTGACCCCCGTTCTACGGTGCGTCTCTGTGCCCTCGACCACCCCAGGAGCCTCGTGGAAGCAGAATCGCATGATGTCTGCCTTCTGCAACTAATGTCGCTCAGCACCTTGTGCTCAACCTCGTTGTCCCAAGTGTCAGGATTTTCCTCCTTTTAAGGCTGAATTATTCTCCACTGCACCGACAGTCCACACTTCACTTCTCTGTCCATTCATCCAGGGATACTTGGCAGTTGCCAGTAGCACCACTGTGAACCTGGGACCCAGATGCCTCTTGAGATCCCTTCAGATCTTTTTGCTACAAGAGGTAGGTTTTTATGGATCTGCTTGCCTGGGCCGAGGGTGCCCACATCGCTGGTCAAATGTTATTTTGGGTGTGACTGTGAGGGTGTTCCTGGGAGAAGTCTGCTCTCAGTTGGTGGGCTGTGTAGAGCCCTCAGGCCTTCCCAGTATAGAAGGGCTCATCCAGTCACTCAAGGGCCCGAAGAGAACCAAAGGTGGGGAGGGGCAGGCTCACCCCCTGCCTGGCTGAGCTGCACACCCTTACCTCAGGTCCTCAGCAGTCCTTGTTTTCAGGTGCACACATTAGGGTGGAACCCCCACCACCAGCCCTCAAAGGCCTTGGGCCACACACTGTTCTCCTGGGTCTTCAGCACGTCACCAAGTCCCCAAGTGACCAGCTGTGTCTTCACTCCCTAGTGACTGTCAGCCATGACATTCCCTCCAAGAGTCACCCGCACAAGGTTGAGCCGGCCAGCTGAGGCCAGATGGCTATCCCTGGACCATGCAGCACTGCCCAGCTCTGAGTTCTGGAGGGAAAACATGGCAGCCAGGAGCCTCATTCTCATCCAAGCCCGAGGGGGGAGGTCCAGAAAAGGCAGCCCAGGGAGTGTCTGCCAACTGGTAGGCAGAGTCTTTCCACACATAAATAAACAGGAAACATGGTTTATTTCTAAAAAGTCATATCACATTTGTCCACTGTACCATGCACCGGCATGTGCAGCACCATCCTGAGGGCTCGCCATGTGCCGCTCAGTCACTCCCCCCAGGCTGCACAAGCACAATCTGTGTTCCTTTTTCTGTCCCCATTTCACAGATTAGGAGAGCAAGCCAACAGAGGAGAAGAATCACGCCAAGGTGACACAGCTGACTCCAAGGTCACCCTGCTGAAAAGTGAGGGAGCTGGAATGCAGCCCCAGGCCCCCATCTCCCCACAGAGCGTAGCCAGCTCCAGAACACATCGCTGCTCCACAGGCACCTGTGTGTGACGAAGCAGATCGGGCGGAAAGAAAGGTGCAGTTGGCATCACTTGTGAGCAACACACAGACTCCTGAGGGAGGAGTGCCCAGGCTGTGCCTGCTGCACCAGCTGACCCAGCCCTGACCAGCATGCCAGTCATGAGAGTCACCACCCAGCCTTTCAAACTCTGACCTGACCCTCTATATCTGGAAGCATCTCACTGCCTGCAGAGGCCAGAAGGTCTGTGAACCATTCTCAGGGCATCTCAGCCTTCCAGTGGCTCCCTGTGTGGATGTCATGGACCTTTCTACATCCTTTTTAAAAATTTTGAATCCAGTTTTCCATGTTGATTTTTCTTTGTCTCTTTTACTACCATGGTGAAGCCAAATGTATCTATCAGCGGAGACACGATATCCCACCCCCAGGATTTAAAGGAGAAGAAATCTAACTTGCCTCATGGTTTCAGGGATTCAGTCCATGATCAGCTGATCTAAGGCAGAAACTGCTCGGGGAGGTGACTCAGAGCAAGCTGCTCAGTTCATGCAGGCCAGGAAACAGAGCAAGAGGACAGAGGGAGAGAGGAAGAGGCCAGGGACCAAATTCTCACCCAAGAACACACCTTCGTGACCCACCCAGACACACCCTGGAGTATGCCTCCCAATCTGCTAGGCATTTCTTAAGCCAATGAAGTTGACATATCAGGATTAATGGCCCCATGAAGGAACTGTACTTCGATATCAAAGGAAACAGTTCCACTTTCCTACAATGATCAACTCCCTGGCTCATCTCTGAGACCAGCTGTCCCTACAGCTCCACCTGAGGACAGAGCCTCCAAGCCCCACCCACAGCTCCACCCTGAGCTTACCCAGCTCAGCCCACCCTGCTCCTCCTCCTGACCCCTTTCTGGCTCCTAGCCTCTTCTAACTTCCACCACTGTTTTCTCTTTGTCGGAACCCCCAGGGCTCCCAAGAAACCTCCCTCTATGCATTCAGTAAGTAGCAGGATGAACCCACTGTGATGGAGGAGGGTTGTAGGCCCAGTGTGACTATGAATGCTAGAGACCTTGCAGCCTTAGAAAACATGACCTACACCCCAAGCTGGGGGCTGCAGGGCCTCTGGAAATGGGGTGGAAAATACCAACAAAGAAGACACCATCGTGGCGTTGATCTCCCCAAAGGAGAAAT
Source organism: Dinomys branickii (assembly GCA_004027595.1). Classification (NCBI taxonomy): domain Eukaryota; kingdom Metazoa; phylum Chordata; class Mammalia; order Rodentia; family Dinomyidae; genus Dinomys; species Dinomys branickii. Next base: position 28,349 of record PVLD010008572.1, read on the forward strand.
GCAAGGAGGTGAGGAATAAACACAAACATACTTGTGTTCTACTCAATATTGGTTAAAAATTATCTAACTTTGACCAAAAACATCCACACACAGCTGCAAGAATCTCAACAAAGCCCAATCAAGAGAAACACAAAGAAAAGCACACTTCAGCACCTCCTCATCAGACCCATTAAAGAAAGGAGGAAAAGCAAATTTAATCCTCCGGAGAAACTTCCTCTAGGGGTGGGAAAAACAACTGGTGGGAAATTTGGCTTCTCACCTCGAACAACTGAAAAACAGAAAGCAAACATCTCGCCTGCTGGCATGAAGGATGACAGCACTGAGGCGACCAGGTGGATAAATCCAAACTCTCCTGGCTGTCCTGGGGCAGCGTGGTGTCCTGGGGAAGTGAGGAACAGAGGAGGCCTGGGGGCTGCGGTGGGAACATGAACCCTCCACACACAGAGGACTCCAGCCCAGGCTCCCTCCACCAAGGTCCCAGCCAGTGCTTAATAAAGAAAGAAGTCCGGACCTCTGCAATTCTCCCAAAGTGAGGAGGAGAAAAGGAGTTTTCCAAGTCATCCCATAAGACCAGCCTCCCTCTGATACATAAACCTGCCAACATAGTATTGGGAAATGAAAACAGAAAGCAAGAAATGCTATAAAATGCAGCCTAACCACAAACTTTCACAGATAAACAAAAACTGGGAGCATCGGTTGCCAGTAGAGCCACACTTTTAAAAAATTATCAAAAAGTTGTTTAGGTGAAATGATAATATCCCAGGTAAAGACATGAGTCCACCCAAAAGAAAGCAGAGTGGCAGGAAGGGTGAAAGTGTGAATAGAAATAAAAAATGTCTTTTCTTCTAATCTTTAAAATTTCAATTAAGAAATGGAACACTTAAAGGGAAAGTGCTTATCTGTAGACTTACAGCTTTGGTGAAACCTGTCCCACAGTCATGGCACAAGCACAGAAGGGGACGTAAACATCTCCCTGTAGAAGGATCAGCACCACAGGAGAGGTCCAAAGCCTCCTGAAGGAGAGTTAAACTGAGTCACATACTGCAAACCCTAAAGCAACCAGCAAAATATAAAACCAGGCATCGCAGTCAAAGTGCCAACAAAAATGGGACCATAAAAACTAATCCGTCCAAATCAAGGCAGTGAGAGAAAGGTTCAATGAGACAAATAAAAAACTAATAAATAAAAAACTAATAGTAGGGTTTAAACCAACCATGCTAACAGTATAGAAAATTTAACTGTTATTCAGGTGGGTTCCACAGACAGCCTTTTAAAATAGGAAGACACTGAAAATTAAAAGGATGGAAGTGTACACCATGAGCAAGATGAAGCATAAGAACTGTGACTATCACCAGGGACAAAAGAAGACTGTTCAGAATGATGGCCAGGCCCATTCATCATACAAGCACAGTTATCTGAAACGGGACCACATCTGATAACAGGACATCAAGTATGGGATGCACATACAGGACTACCAGGGGAAACAGAACACAGTCCTGATGGGACACTTGAAGGATCTTCTCAGGTGGAACATGGGTGAGGATAAGAAAGACAAGGACAAGCAAGGTTACCACCAACTGGACCCAAACAGCACTTACAAACCCTCCCTCCAGGGAGAGCACAACACATGCTTTGCTCAAACACGCATGATACGGTCACCAAGACAGACCTCAGACTGGGCAAAAAACACACTGAGATATCTCTAACAAATAGACATTATATAGCAAAGAAACCTTATGAAGTTAAATTAAACTAGAAATCAATTTAAAAAGATATTTGAAAAATTCCCCAAGTATTTGTGAAAATTAAATAATATACATAAATGAGTTAGGCTGAATGAAAATAAAAAGGAGTTATCAAAATTTGTGAGATGTAGCTAATGCAGTATCTGAAGGAAAATTAAGAGCTTTAAATATTTATATTGGAAAATTAGAATTGATGAATTTATTTTATACTTTAAGCGGCTTCAGAAAAAAATACTAAATGTAAAGTAAACAGGAAAAGGAAATTATAAGATTAACAGGAGAAATAAATAAAGAAGAAAATCAGTGAAATAAAAATCTGATTCTTCAAAACAATCAACTGGATTGATAAACATCTAGTTTCAGTGTCTTCATCATTGAGCTGGCCATGTCAAAAGTGAAACATGGGACATTAGTACAGATCCTACACTTATTAAAAGAGTAACATGGGGATATTATGGAACAGATTTATGCCAGGAAATTCAACTATTTTGATGAAATAGACAACCCCCTGAAATACTCAAATTACAAAAACTGACTGAAAAATAAATGAAAACTGTGAATAGCCTTGTACCTGTTAAAGAAATTAAATTGATAATGCAAATTCTTCCCACAAAGACAACAGCAGGCCAGGTGGCTTCACTGACGAACTTCATTGTATGTTAGGGAAAAAAGAAACAAATCTTGCATAATACTTTTCAGAAAATGGGAGAGAAAGGATTACTTCTCAATTCTTTTTTTTTTTTTTTTTTTGCGGTACTGGGGATCGAACTCAGGACCCTGTGCTTGCTAGGCAAGCACTTATTCCACTGAGCTATATCCCCAGCCCCCCAATTCATTTTATAAAAGCAACAGCAAGCATTACTAAAACCTGACAAATATGTCTAGTTTGGTTCAAACATTGCACAATGCACATAACTATCAAAATATCACATGATACCCCAGGAACACCTACCATATTTTTGTGTTTTGTGTATTAGTTTAAAATTTTTTACTTGGCAAAACTACCAACTAATATTTTCCATGTATTTAGATGCCACAGCCTTTAATAAAATCTTAGCAAATCAAATCAATTAACATATTAAAGTTAGTCTTCCAGAAATGCAAGATTATTTTGATATTCAACAAAAATCAAGGTAATTGATCATATAAATGGCATTAAAATAGATGTATAAAAACCATTTAATACCCATTTGTGCTAATAATTCTGTGTAAAGTAGGAGCAAAAAAGAATTTCATCCAAATAATAAAGATGATCTACCACAGACATGTGTGGTAGATAATATTAGACAATCAAACATCAAACACTTTCCCCCAGAGATGGAGAACAAGCAAGGAGGTCTGCCTTCCTCATCTCGGCTCCGTGTGTGCTGGAGGTCCTAGCCACTGCCGGGAGGGAAGAAACAGCAATGAAAGGAATCCAGGTTCTAAAAGAAAATGCAAAATTATTTTCACGCACAGAAGACAGGCTCACATCTTGTATAATTAACACAAATGATTCATGCAGTTACAATAAGTACTAAACCATAGAAGTTCCAGGAAAGGGTCTCTCCAACCTGCGGAGAACAGATTGCTTAGACACAGCACAGTACAAACACCAAAGGGAGGAGTGATAAGCAGGCTTCGTAAACACATGACACTTCTGCTGTGCGAGGAACATCCTGGAGGAAGTGGAAAGGAAACTAGAGGCAGAAGAAGGGATACCTGCAACACAGAGTGCTGAGCCAAGCACGGCAGCCGGGACACGCGAACTCCCGCAACACAACTATAAGGCATGAATGGAGGCAAGATTTTGAAAAAAACTCACAAAAAATAGTTGATGAGACACGAAAAGATGCTAAACACCACCAATCACTGGAGAAATACAAAGTAAAACCACAAGGACATATAAACTCCACACTCACTAAACTAGCAAAAAAAGAATATCAGGTGTGGAGAAAATGGGACCTACATGCACAACAAGGCTACAGCCACCCGGAAGCCTGTCAGGTACTCACTCACCTCCCCTCAGCTCAGACACTTTCTCCCGCTGTTCATCTAAGACGACTGAAGAGTTGCCAGATTTACGAGTGCTCCTAAGAGCTTGATTCCTTACAGTCAAATGCTGAGCACAAACGTGGACGACCATCTGCAGGGGGCTGGCTCAGCAACTGTGATGTAAACACACCATGGGGCACTGCTCTCCACCGCGGCAGGCACACCTGCACCCCACGCGGGCAGCGACGTGAAGACCCTAGAATATCCCTCCCAGTGCAGGAATTCAGACCCTTGAGTGCCTACCTTGTGGTTCCACTGATAGAATTCTAGAATGAACAAAACTATTGTCCAGCGACAGGAAGTGGAGGGTGTTTATGGAGGCTGGTGGGAGGGTGGAAGAGGAGGGGAGGAGGAAGGAAGTTTGGGAGGTGGAAATAGTCTCTGTTTGGATTATGGTGGTGGTTACACTCAGGTACGTTTGCTAAAATTCATCAAACTGCACGTTCACAGTGACTGCATTATTGTTTGCACAATACAGCTCAAAAAGTGCTTTCAGACTAAATGATAAACTTCGCTACACACATCCAAACAGAAGATATTGAACTGCCAAATAAGTATAAACTGTCAAAGAAATACTTATTAGAACAGCAATGGATATTGCTTCACACACATTTGGGGCAGAATTCAGATGGCAGGATGGGCTCCGTGAGGGTGTGAAGTGATGGCTGTTTCCCGACAGTGGAGGCTGGGGGATAACCTGGTGCAAATACCTTCTACATGCTTGTGAAGTGAAGCTGCTGCATCTAGTGAGCCAAACACCCCATTTCCAGGTGTTTACCCAAGAACACGAAGACACACCTCCACACCAAGCCTCTTCCCAGAGCATCTACAGCAGCGGTATTTGTCTTTGCCAAAAGCTAAAATCAGCTCAAATAATCAGCAACAGGAGGATAAAAAACAAATTAGGGTGTGTTCATGTAATGAAATATCTTTCTGAAATAAAAATGAGTGAGTTATAGATACACAAAACCAAGGGGGATGAACCTCCCAAATGTTATGTTGAGTGAAAGAAGCCAGACACTAAAGGGCAAACGCTGTATATTTGCATTTGTTCAGAGTTCCAAAACAAGCAAACCTAATCCAGGGTGACAGGATCCACACAGCAGTGGCCTCAGCAAGACGGACTATGGGACAACTGCCCAGAAAAGAGCACCGGGGAAATGTCTTGATTGAGATTCTGTTGCTTGAATGTTCACATATGTCAAAACTCATTGATCAGTACTCTCCACTCTGTGTAATTTATTGTACGCAAATTGTACTTCCAAGAAAAGCTTGGGGAAAATTTACAGTAGCATCTGAAAATACGAAGATGAAATTAATCTAACAATCTGTAAAAGGTCTTTATCCAGGAAACTATGAAACATTATTGAGAAAGATGGGAAAGGTCCCAAAGATGGAGAAAACACAACTTGCATTGACTGGAGGGTTCAGCTCTATACCAGGTGTTAATATGCATTCTATGTAAAACCAGTCAAAATTCCAAAACTAATTTCTGCAGAATCTGACGTGCTAGCTCTGAGTCCTATGTGGAAATTCAAAGAGTAAAAAAAAAGAGAGTGAGAAAAGACTACTGACAAGTCAGACAAACATGAGAGCAGTTGTCCCACCAGCCTCTGAGACGGTCTCAGCACCAGCCCCTGGTGAGTTTGGCTAGAAAGGACCCTGTGCGTGTGGACAACTGACTTAGAAGCTCCCATTCTGCGGTATGATAAAACAGAGAAACCACTGGGAACCACTGGTTATCTGCATGGGAAAAAAAAGAGACTTGACCCCCAATTCCCTCCTACACAAAAATTAATTCCAGACAGCCTGAGATCCAAAAGCAAAAGTCAAAAATACTCAATAAAACTTATGAAAGAACATGCTCGCAACCTTTGGATGGGAAAAGACTTCTGGACGAGATTTCAAATGCAGTAGTAATAAAGGAAAATTGGATAAATTCGACCACATAAAAATTAAGTATTTTTTTCACCCAAAGGTACCAGTCAGGGTCAAGGGTGGAGACAAGTACTGGCAGGAAATGGTTGCAGCACATGCAGCTGACAAAGATCTCATGTCTAAAAGAAATAAAGAGCCCCCGCGAATTCAGAGAAAAGTGGGTCAGTCACTTGAACAAGCACATCAGAAAAGTGGATCTCCAACTGGTTGATAAACACAGAAAAAGATGCCCGTGAAATGCAAATTAAACCTCAATGAGGAATCACTGCACACCCACCAGAAGAGCTAAAAATCACAAAGATCAGTGGAAATGCAGAACAACAGAGACTCAGGCAATGCCATATAAGCCAGAACAATAAGGAAGAGCCCAATGCCTAAGAAGTGTAAAGGCACACGTGCTCTGTGACTAGCACTTTCCCTCCTAGGTTTGCAGTTGGCAGAAAAATATGCACAGCACACCAGAATCCAAGTGTTCTTCAACAGCAAAATGGATAAATAAATCTTGATATGAGCAAGGAAAACCAACATATTACAGCTGCACGCACATAATGGATTAATCTTCAAAACATCATGTTGAAGCAAACGAGCCCAACATAAACATGCACACTATATCATTTCATTTACATAAATATTTAGAACGAGCAAAACTGAGCCGTGTTATTTAAGAATGTTTACTTAGGTGGCAAAGCTCTACAACCTTATAAAATAAAATGAGCTCTGTGAAGGAAGTGATTGCACCGGGCAGGGTAGCACCCTCAGCCTTGGTATCCACACATTCTGCATCCACAGACCTAACTAGACTTAGGTGAAAAATATTCAGGGGAAAAGTTGTGTTTGTCCTGAAGACATAAAGCCAGATTTTTCTTGTCATCATTCCCTAAACAATACACGGTAACAACTGTTTACATTGTACTAATGTCCTGCTAGGTATTATAGGTAAGCTAGAAATGATTAGAAACGTGCAGGAGGCGTGTGTAGTCTTACATGCAAATACTGTAGCATTTTGTGTTAGGGACTTGAACATGAGCTGATGAAAGTGTCTGCAGCTGCAGGGGCTCCTGGTCAGCTGCAGATGGACCTCAGGCACTGACTCCAGGTGCCTGCTGGAAGATGGGGTAGAGGTGAGGAAGAAAAGCATCCCATGAGGGTGGTCCCAGTGCCCAGCTGGCAGAGGGAAGGCGTGCATTAGCTGGAGACCTGTTAGGGTCAAGGGGAGATTGCTTTCACATGTTGGAAGCTAATGTAGCCCATCTGCAGCTGACCTCCGTGGTCCAGCACTGGGAGAAGATGGTGACTAAGGAGACAGGAGGGAGGTCTGAGAGCTGTTCCCCTCCAGCCCAGGAGGACAGAAGTCTGTCAAGAGTGGAATTAGGGGGCTTGGGCGGACCCAGCATGAGCCTGGGTGGCCTCAAGTGGCTGCAGCTGGATTAGGTAACCACAAACGGATTAGGGTAGACCTTCTCATTCTGAGGACTTCGTCCAACACACTAGGTGCCAGGGACAGAAGCCAGTAGATACAGGGGAGGGGAAATGAGGGGGCACCTGCTGGACCCTTGTCCTTTCTGACTGGAATAAGAAAGGTCACTGCTCTATCCTTCCAGGGCTCCGGAGCCACCCAGACAGGCCCCTTGCCATCCTGGAGGCCCTGCTGCTGAGATACAAAGGCCATAGAGCCTCCCCAGCATGTCTGGAGACTGTGGGTTTCCACTCAGGCAGACATGAGGGAGACCGAGAAAGCCCACACTCTGCACAAGAGCCTAAGGGCTGTAAACTGAACCTGCAGAACCAAGCAGGGTCTGAAGAGAAACACATGAAACAACAGTATCTCTGCTGCCAAAAACTGCCTAGACCATACCCAGCAAACGGGGTGCCTGACATAGCCAATGCTCGCGTTGGAGTATGCGGTGGGCCGCATGCAGAGACAGGAAGGAGGAGTATTCACTCCAAACACTCAAGTCCAAGTTCCTGAGCACAGCATGTGCCTGAGGACCTGCAGGATCAAATCAAGGAACTCAGTAAACACCAGCTGCTGCCCACCCAGCTGTCTGCAGCTCACCACAGAGAAACGGGGTCAGCATCCAGCCTCTTCCTTAGCCACAAAGAGCAGCCACCCCAGAGGCCCCCAGAGCACCCGGTGCACAAGGGTGCAGGCTCAGCAGGTGGCTGAGGCAGGCAACAGCTTCAAAACTAGCCTGTGGCATGAACCTTTCTGAGCACCCACATGAACTTACGTGAAAATTGCAAGAACCACTTGAACACACAAAGATGTTCAATGATAAAGTTTATGTGTGCAAAGCGAAAGCATCATATTCAGAAAAGTAAAATCCAGAAGAGCTCATCAGTGATGTTCAGTGGGGGTTGTAATTTGAATCCTAAAGAAGAATTATTAAAGTTCTGGGAGAGACATCTGTGCATGGTGAGGAAAATGTCATCATTATTTTGAAATATTTGATATGAAAATTTCAATTAGATTCAAAATCCGTTTGCATTATCACAGAAAACATCCCCACATTATCTTTGCCAGTGAAAGAAAAGGATGAGTTGTTGGGTGTCGAGGAGTGTGCCCGCAGAGTTCAGTCAGAGAGACGATTACCCGACATCTGCCTAACAGCAAGAAAGGAGGTTTTGCCGGTCTAAGAAAAAGCAACAAGTGATTTTTGGCCACTTGCTCCTGAGCACTTTGCTAGGTAGCCGGCTATGCTCTACCACAGCTGGGTGGAGGCCAGGCCCAGGACCTGAGGAGGAGCTGAGACCCTTGGCCACTCCATGTGCAGAGATGAGACCCACCGATATCTCCCAGTGCCGGGGCTGAGTGGGTCTGAGCTCAGGGAGAACTAGGCCAAGACACAAGGCCCTGCGGGAGCTCAGCCTACCAGCGAGGGACGGGGTAGCGCCCACTAGCATCATGGGCATGTTGGCTGGCCAAGCGTGAGGCAGAAGCTGCTGAGACAGCATGTGGGTGGGAGAGCTCAGGACAGCACCCCCAGCCCCGCTGCCAACTGAGCAGGAGGCCACTTTGCGCAGCACCCAAGTGTGCACGCTGTCCATGCCAATGTGGCCGCCACTGAGAGGGTATGCTGGAGAGATGGTACTGGATTTGCACAAAAATGTCTATAAGACAGTATCTCAGCAAGCTTGCAAAGAAGGAAACGGGAGTGACTCCAGCAGCTCACCCGTGACAGGGCAACACTGCCACCAAAGCTTGGCACGAGGACAAACACCAGGAACAGGAAAACATGAGAATTCGTTAGAAAGGAAAAACGCCTCTCTAGTCATCTGTCAATATAAGTGGAGAAACAGAGAGACAGATGGACAGAGAAAGAGACAGAGAGAGCGACAGAGACAGACAGACAGAGAGACTGAGAAAGAGAGACAGAGAGACAGAGACAGAAAGACAGATAGAGAAACAGGCAGAGAGCGAGAGACAGAGACCGATACAGAGAACATGCACACACAGGCATTTAAGAAAAAGTAAAACAGACCAACAGGAAACTTGGCAAAATGGAAACAGGTGTCAGTAGGTGTCGGGAACACAGGGGGCTTTCTGCTGTGGCCCCGGCCGCGTTTTCCAGATGTCACCTAATGAGCATACATCACCTTTGCATCCAGAGAAATGAGCACTTTAAGAAACTGGCAGGACCTAGTTTGTGTGAAACATCACAGCTTAGCCCTGCGTCTCCAGGGTCCATGGACAGCAGAGTAAGAGGAAGCACAGCCGCTGTGTGCAGCAAATGTGAGAGGACGCCCATGGCGCCATGGCAAGATGACAGCTGCATGTGTCACTGGCCTGACGCGGCTCTGTTCGGAGATTATCTTGCTTCTCCACATGAGGAGGACCCTTCTCCATCCCTTCTCCCAGAGGGGCAGCCTCAAGCGGTGGCCACCTGGCCAGGAGGCAAAGCTGTACAGGGAGTGGGCTCTGGTCCAGGGGGGTGGCGGGCCCTGGACCCAGCCATCTCTTTGGGCTCAGGGCCTGGTCAGAGAAAGCCAAGACCCCTGGGGAAGGCTGAAAGCTGAGCCCGCCCCTTCCCCTGCCAGACTCAGCTGGGGCCTGGGTCAGGTTCACAGCAAAGGACTCAGGCTCTGCCCAGTGAGAAGTAGGGGTCCCTCAGTGGGGTCCCAGAAGCCCGGCATGTGCCTGCTTATCACAGCCTCTCTGTGCCAGGGCCTCCACCCCCTATAGCACCTGGTGGGGAAGGGTGATGGAACCCTCTGAAGACCACAGCAGGCAGGGGGCTGCCAGTGTTAGGAGGGCCTCATGGGGGTCTGGGCGGGCCAGCCCATGGCCTCTTACAATCCTTGGTCCATCAGCAGGAAGGGCCTTGGGAGGGATACGCTGCTCCAGAAAGTAGCAAGAACTACGAGATGAATGTGTTCAAGGAGAGGAGCAGGATTTTGAGGGAGACTCACAGCAATGTGATTTTACTGTAATGATCTTATTAAACTTAAACATTCATCATATTTTTTACCATATCTCGTATTATGTTCACGAAGTAGGGAGCACTGCCCCTAGGGGATCACCATGCCCAAGCACCTGGTGAGGGTAGGAGTTGTCCTTATGTTTGCAAGGGCACAGAGAGCGGGGGACACAGAGAGACATGAGGTCAACTCAGTAGGACAGGGCTGGCAGTGACACCCAGTTTACATGACCCAGACTAAGGAAGGAAGGACAGCTTCCTAGAGGAAGAGATGGCTTTTCAGGAGGGACCTAAGGAGTGAGCAAGAGCGAGCAGAAAGACATCAACCTTCACTGCTTCGCACATAGCTCCAGGATGAAGATACTCCTGCCAGTGGCAGTGACTCTCTGCTCCTGGGTGGTGAAGCCACCTGCCATTTAGCTCACAAGGCTGGGCTCTGCAGTGTGGTTGATGCTTGGTAAAGGTCTCAGCTGTACTGGGCCATTCAGATGTGCCATTATAGTATGTTCCAAAGGATCATTCTGGTACCCAACAGGGACAGCAGTGAGTACAGCAAATGCAAGCATGGACATCAGCTCGCCTGAGTATGGGTCTGATGGCTCTCTGCATAGGATGGAAGAGGGAGGACAACAGAAAAACTTTCCAGAGCGTTCCAGAATATTCCAGAGTGTTCTGGAGTGTTCCAGGATGTTCCAGAGAATTCTAGGCTACAGAACCAGCAAAGGCAAAATCCTCCAGACAAAAAAGGCCCAGGAGCCTCAGAGGAATCAGAGCCCCAAGTGCTAATGCTTGGCTGTGGCTCCCTGCAAGAGCACGGAGAGCTATTTTGGAGAGAGCATTTAAGCAGAAAGCCCCATAGCATGTTCCACATGGTCTCTGGCCCAGAGACCTATCATACAGAAGAAGTAGCCTGATAGGCACCTGGGACTCAGCATCCTCTCTGTTCTCTCACAGACTCCTTTAGTACCAATCTCTGCCCAGAGGGACTGCACAGGACCTGGAGACCCAGGAGGCCGTGCTGCAGAGTCTCATGGAAAGCAATGTTGCTGATGACATGAAAAGCAGGACATAAGCCCCTTCCCTTGTCCCCAAGATGTGCGTCAGTAGACCCACGGTGCCAGAGCCAGTAGCAGCTCTCACATTTGTATCACATCTTCCCAGCCAGTGCCCGCTGGCCCCACCTCACGTGGTTCCTGCATCCCATCCAGGCAGGGCTCCAACCAGTAATTAACTCCCCAGACCTCCAGTGGGAGCCAGTCAGCTTCAATTCTTGTCAAATCCCTTTAATTATGAATTTGCGATGGGCCTGCTCACAGACTCACCTGGGAGGGAAGCAGCCAGCCTTCTGTTGCACTAGCTCAAAAAAAATTTAATGAGCCTTCAATTTCAGACAAGAAGAGGACTTGGTAAAATATACCCTTGCTCAGAGACTAGCAGGCACCTGCACCCCACCTTTCCAGTGAGCCCCTGGCTGCCTGGCCTTGCAGTTTGCCTCTCTGGGCTCTTGGTAATGTGCCACCTCCACGGCTCACAGAGAACAGCAAGCACTGCGGACCACGGTTTGCAAGAAGAACCCAAATGCACATGTGTTGACAGAGGGTGACCAGCGAGGCACAGACAGGCCAGGGCAAGTTTTAGGGACAGAGGTGGGTGCACACAGCCTGCCTGTGCCTTGCTGGTCATTCCTGTCACTCAGAAGGGACGTCAGTGACCATAAAGATTTGGGGACTGTCCTGGGGCCAGGCTGGGTGTCATCACCTCCACTTCAGGCACACAAAGCTGAGGGTTGTGGCTTCTGTCCTAGTCACCCTGTGGTGTGTAACAAATCACCCACACATTCAGGCTACAGAACAGCAGGAGTCTGCCATTTCTCTTCATCCACAGGTCTTCTGGTGCCTCCGGGTCAGCTTGGCTCCCCAAGTTGGGCCCCTTTGGTCTTGTGGCAGGAGATGGGTGACCTGGCTTCTACTTTCTCTGGCTCCAGGTCTTCTGGCAGGCTGGCTGGGATCACGGACACAGCATTGGGCAGTTCTGGTAGGGCTGGGGGAGTGACCCAGGAGCACCTTGGGCCAAGGGGAGGTACCCAGCAGCTTGGCACACAGTGGGTCCAAAGGTAGAAGCCTGCTTTTGTTGCTGACCAGCTAAGCAAGCTACTCTCCCCAGGCCTCAGTTTCCCCATCTCTGATGTGGACATAATTTTAGAACCTTCCTCATGCTGCCATAGGAACAAGATCATGGTGTAAAGAATGGAGATGCCCAGGCAGCCCGCTATGAAGCAATGAAAAGCAGACTTCAGGCTGGGGCAGGGAGGCCCCCGAGAAGCCATGCCGATTCCCCCAATTTCTACACTTGAGACCCAGGGGACCCCACACTGACGCTGGGTAGGCCAGGACCAGATGGGGGCAACCAGCCGGCCACGGCCTGCTCTACAAAATCGCCAGCCCCAGCCACTGCCTCTGCCACTTTCCATTTAGACTTTGGGAGCTACGTTGACGAAGCCCCCACCCCATCCTTGCAAGATAATTAGTCCGGGCCCTGCGAGCTCTGCATTTTGAAATTCATCCTGAACTCTGGCAACCCGCTGGGCTTCATCTCAAATGCCCGCACTCTTTCATCTTCCGAGCTGCCTTCATTAATTCTCACACCCGAGCCAGGCGCACGGTGCCCGCCTCTCCTCCCAGGGCCGTCTGCAGTCTCGGCCCTACAGATTGATCGGCGCTTCCCCCTGCCTGGCATTTGCACAACGGGAGGTGGTCTGTGTGTCTGCGCCAGGCCGAGTTCTCCTCTCCCTTCAATTTGCAGAAAGCTCGGCTCCCTGGCTAAGCAAGGTGAGGCGAGATTAATTGGCAGAGCTCCATGAAGACCATTCCACCCCCAAAATAGGTGAAAGGCCACAGGCAAGTCACAGCTTAATTGGTTACATGCGACCCTGTCTTTTTTTTTTTACTTAATTCTCACTTTTAACATTTGAAGCAGCATCAATATTAATTATTGCTGCCTTTCTCCACGTGACCTCTCACCCAGGAAAGGGCACGTCCATTTCTCAAAGGAGTGAAGACAGACTTGTGGAGCGCCAGGGCTGAGCACGACCTTGGAGATCTGGACGGTCTACAGGTGCAGGCCTCACTCTTCTCAATGGGGAAAGTGAGGCTCAGAGAGGCTGCACAGCCTCAGGGCAGATACAAGGCCCTGTGCTGTCCCCCATCCTGTGTCTTGCTTACAAAACAAAGGACTGTGCTAAGGAGACAAAGTGGCTTATTTTACTCCCAAGCCCTCAGGCATGCTCTGGGAGCCCAGGAGGACCTTTCCCTGACACCTTTAGACAGGAGTCTCAGGAAGCAGCCCAGGGAGCAGCCCTAGAGCCTCCCTCTAAAGGGGTGGAGTAACACATCCTGCGAAGCAACAACCAGGCCCAGTTGTGACTCCAGGCCCTGGCTCCAGCACAGGTGAGGCAGGCTCTGCTCAGTAGCCCAACAGGTACTGGAGGCCCCAATCGACTCTCAGGGCTGAGTGGGCTCTGCGTGCTTGTGAGCAGGATGGACAGGGACAGCCTTGTGAAGCATGGCACCACTTCCATCTTCAAGCATGTAGGCTCGTCTGTCTTCCCACCTGGCTGCCGTCACCAGAAAGGAGCTCTGACAGCAACAAAGAAGACGGTTACTAAAGAATGTGAGGGTCAAAGAGTGGACTTGGGCACCTAGGGGTTTGGAGCCCAGAGGGTTCCCAGGAAGGAGGGGTGTGGCTGGAAGAACATCCATCCTCACCCCCAGGACAATGGCAGTGCCCCTGGCATGCACATTATGCAGCCCCACACCAAGGGATAGAGTCTGTGGTTTAACAGAAACGTGAGGAAATTTATACCAGGTCCAGAAATCCTGGCTGGCCACAGGAGCTCGTGTTCTGTCCATTCTGTAGATAATAACACTGAAGCACAGAGGCTCCTACCTTGACCAAGGTGACCGTCACTGGACAGGGCCTGAGGAGGTTGAGAAAGCTGCGATCGAGAGCCTGAGCCACTCTTCCCGTAAAATAAATCTGCAGATTTCCTGACTCCTGGCCCTGGAAAGGAACTTCCAGGACTGGTCGATAACAGGCACGGGAAGTGTTTATTAGACAGCAAGCTGAAGGCAGGCGCTGGCAGAAACAGACTTCGGGCCCTGGCGACAGGTGGGTACATTATTTCCTGCGAGGACTTCGTGCTTCCCTCGACGGGAACCGGAAGTCCCTGGAGAAGGTGGCCACTCCCCAGGAGGGTACAAGCCCACAGGGCAGGCATGAGCCCAGTGTTGTTGTTTTAAAGATTGATAACTTAAGCATTCTTTAAATCTTCTCAACCTGTTCCATTACCTTACGATCAGGTTTCTGCTCACCACTTTCTCAATTAAGCCGATCTGTGGACTTCAGCCTTCCTGAGGAGTCTGGGATACGACAGCTCTGGAAGCAAAGGAGCCTAAATTAACCCAGAGAATCACATCTGCAACCCGCAGTGACTTTGACTGTGTTCCGGAAGTTGCAGTCTTCTTAAAGGCACAGTTTTTAATTATGATGCCCCTGTCCCCTTCCTGCCTGTCTTTATGTCTTCTGCCCAACCTCAGTCACCAGCTAGCAAGCGCTAGAACCGAGCTAGGGCCCAGGTCCGGCGGCCCGGGTCTAACTCCCCAATCCCATGCTCAGACGTGGCACACGGAGCCTGCCCACAGGCACAGAAGACAACCAGGCAGGGGCAGTGCCTGCCCTGTACACACAGAGCATGGAGCTCAGGAGCGGGACCTGGGCACCGTCATCCCTGCCAGGCGGTGAGTGAGAGTATGAACTGTCCCAAGGCCACTAGCACAGACAAGACTGTCCCGGGCACCTGGACCCAGGTCCTCTTCACTGGACTTCATCCTGGAAGCTGTGCCGGCCCCTGCCCTGGGCTCCTCCTTCCCAGCAGGCCCTGCAGCCCCTGCTCAAGTTTTAAGCCCGCCTCTTCCAGAAGCTTCTATCTCTGGCTACAAAATATGGTCCTTGGAGCAGCCTGCTCTAATTGCAGGCAGCGATTACACCCGCAGTTTCAGGGCCAACAGCTGGGCTAAGTGGCTGTCCCCAAAAGCCATTTCCTGCCTGGCTGAGTACAGAATGTTCTTTCCCTCTAAGTAAAATAAACAGGTCTGAACTCATTGGACTTTTCTATTTGCCGTCCACTAAAGCCTTCCAGCTCCTGGGTTTTTATACAACTAAGATTTATGGTACCTATTCTCCCCAGTGCAGAGCCCCAAGATAATGTTAATAGATGGCTAGTTTTGTCAATAAATCCCTCGGGCAGTAGAGAGAAATATCTATTTCAGAAGGGTTCTCTGGAGCTAAATCCACGCGCCAAGTGGTGGAGGACACTTAGGCCGGAACAGCTCCTCTCCACAGGCAAGGGCACTTCTGAAGAGCCTGGGCCTCATCCCTGGCTCTGCACCCTTGTGCCCAGAGACACGACAGGGCCAATGGCAGGCTGGGACAGCCCGGAGATGAAGGTGAGAGGAGGTGCCTCATGAATATTCACCGGGTGGGTGACTGACCAGCTTAATGTCCTCCCTTGAGCCATCTCCTTCTGAAGTCCCCACCCACAGGGTCACTGAGGCAGCAACCCCAGAAGCAGCAGTGCCCAAACCTCCAACCTCACCTCCAGAACCCCATCTGACCTCATTCTTCTCTCAGGGCTGCCAGGGCCTCCTTACACATCGCCACACGGGGTCAAATCACAAACCGGAAAGTTGCCTTCCCTGTACCCCAGGGGTTGCTGATTTTCTGTTCAAAGCAACAATAGAGACTGGCTGAGTATGTCAGAAAACCAGGGACACCCAAGGGCATGCCCGGTCTGGCACAAGTCACCTTCCCTCACCTCACGACAGCCAGTCTTGGACGTGCCCAGGACCCCACACCCGAGACCCTTGCCCTGCACCCCTCTGCAGTGGGACCCTCTCTAGAGCCCTCCTCCGTGCTGAAGTCCCCAGAACAGATGCCACACTCTGCAGGGTGTGCTCCTGAGTTCCCAGAGTGCTGGCCTCAGACCACACCCTGTCCCGTGCCAAGGAGACGACAACAGAACTGCATGTCTCTCCTCCTAGGGACTATGGCTGCTCTGCCAGAGTGTTGGCCCAGCTCTCAGGTGCCAGGCTGCATCCCAGCCAGAGGACCCCTCTGGGCTTAGCGCCTGGTCTGCTTGGCTTCCTGGTGAGGCTGCCAGGTTCAAGGGACACAGGCGAGAGATGACAAGGAGACAGAGAGTAGTTGGCACTTTTCCTTGGAGAAAAAGAAATTGAATGCATCAAAATTATTTCCCCAGGATGCACTCAAGGAGAGAAAAATAAAAACTAACATGGTAGGCATGAGAGCCGGCCCATGCTGGGTGAGGCTGAGGCCGGTGCCTGTGTATTCACCCTTGTGTGTGACCCGTAGCCACCCCAGAAAGTGGGACCAGCACGGACATAGCCTCACATGCAGCCCAGGGCCAAGGAGAGAGCAGGACTCCCATCCAGGCACACCAGAGGCCAGTGTCTGGCTTCTCTCCACCTGACCCCAGAGTGTGCAGGCCGGCTGGAGCAGGCAGGAAGCATGGTTGGGTGTTTCCTCTACACCCAGTCAGGGTTTTGTCCTGATGATGGCCAGATTTGCTTCCTAGATCCACTGTAGTGACTGAACTCATAACCTTAGGCAAGTTACTAAGTTCCTCTGAACTTAGTTTTTCCATCTGAACTCAGGGTAACAATAATAGCACAGTCCTCATGGCTCTTATGTTGTTCTGTTCTTCACTTTACAAACTCATTGGTAAGAGGATTTCAACCACTGGAAAAAGACTTCTCCAAGAAAACAGCCTCTGGTTCAGTCTGGAAAAGAGGACAAGGACAGATTCACTATTTTCACTAAGAAATAACGGGGAGGGTGCAGCTCACACGCTCCTCGGTCCCATGTGAATATTGTCCTCATGCATTGCCTTTAATCCTTGGCACAGACTTGCTTAAGCTCTGCTGTTGTGACTGTCAAAGAGTTTTTCACTGCTCGTCTCCTTGATGTGTTCATGCCCACCATGTGGACAGATCTGTGCCAGCTCTTCTTCAAAGCCCAAGGTGCCTCTCCTCCTGGACCCCAAGGTCCCCACATGAGTGTGGGTCCTAGAGTAGCAGGGGCCTACAGCCTTGGTTCTCACACAGTTTTCTGTTACCGGGA
>PVLD010008572.1:45780-83135 GCA_004027595.1 Dinomys branickii
ATGGATGGATGGATGGATGGATGGATGGATGGATGGATGCATGGATGGATGCATGGATGGATGGATGGATGGATGCATGCATGCATGGATGGATGGATGCATGGATGGATGGATGGATGGATGGATGCATGGATGGATGGATGCATGGATGGATGGATGGATGCATGGATGGAGACAGACAGACAGGTGGGCAAATGGATGGATGATGGATGGGTGAGATGGACAGATGGCTGGTCAGTAGATGAGTGGATAGACACATGGAAATATGGATGAATGGATGGATGTTTGGACGGATGGTTGAACAGGAACATTGACTGTATAGTTCACTTGCCGTTGCTACAATAAAACATGTAAGACTATACTCTATTAAGAAGTTTACTTCACTGGCAATTTTGGAGGCTGAAAATCTAAGATTGGGCAGGCCCCTGGGTTCAGTCTGGGGTCAGGATCTCATAGTAGATGGCATTGCAGTGCAAGAGCACACACAGTGAGACAGGAAGCCAGAGTGACTTGGGGGCCAGGCTCACCCTTTACACACAACTTCTTACCACAAGCAACCAAGGTCCCTCAACAACTACAGTAGTCTCTTCCAGAGCAGCACCTCAGGGACCAAACACTTGCCACAAGGGCCCAGCTCTCAGAGCTCCCACACCTGCTGTCCCCTGACCCCTGAGAGACAAACCCTGCAGTTTTCGCTTCCTGGGGTCACAGCGTTTGGGCCAACACCACCCCCACGACTGTCCCAAGCTGTGTGCAGGTGGGACAGCCTGCACCAGTCCCAGGTGTGATACACAAACCTCATGAGGTCAGGGCTGAGCTGTCCAAGACGGTGGAGAGCCAGGGTGCCTGCCGACCAGGTCCCCTCCCATTTGAGCCACACGCATCACTGTAAATGGCACTGTTCATCCCAGCTCTGTGGGGCTCCAAGATCATGATGGGGGTGCAGGTGTTGGGAGCCACTGGAGCTGGTTATTGGTCAAGCTACCTCAGTATTGAAAAAGGCATCCTGCCAGACAATTACAGTTGTTAGTCACTAGGCAACATTATGCGCCCATGATACTAACTTTGCAAGTATATAAAATAAACACCCCTACCGTTGAAGTCAGTCCTCTTGCTCATGAGGCAAGAGGTGACTCCACCTGACCCTGGCTATCGTCTCTTGTCTTTATGTTCTATATCCTCTCGTCATTTTCTCCCGGGGACCACGGAGAGACCACTGACTCCCACATGCAGGACCCAAGGAGGGAATGTTTTCAGCTACATGTAGGGGTCAGCACCACCCTTCCTCAGCTGCCCACTCCAGCCACAGCTCCTGGATCTACAGGCCTTCAGTGCCTGCTGAAATCTCTGCTTTCACCACTGCAGGCTTTGCTCCAACTTCCCTGCACCCCTCCAGCCCATGAACCCCTGAGGACCCTCACTGACAGCTTTCCAGCCGTCAAAATGCCTTCCCCATCGTTTTTTAAAGGCTTGCACCCAGAAGCACTCAGAGCATCTTGTCAGCATCACAGGAATGCACAAATCATCAAACCTCCCCTGGCTGGGGTCAGCCAGAATCACAGGCTGCTGTCCACACACACTCCAGGCCCTGTGTCATGACACAGGTGGTGCCCCTGCCAGGGCAGTGCACTGTGTGTTAAGGGCACTGGTGCCTCAGGATGAGGAACTGCCTGGATGTCAGGTACAGGGAATGCTGTTCACAGACAGTCCGTGCCCAGGGCCAGAGGTCTGCTGCTCAGCACTGGCCATGGAGACTCCATCTCAGCCTGCATCCAGAGGTCACAGAGGATGCAGGACATGGGCCCTTCTCCACAGGCCCTATCCTCCTGACAGATGGGGGTTTGGGGACAGATGTTCCTGTGACCACTCATCAGGCAGCTGGATGCCTGAGACAGGCCCTCAATCTGTTACACGGTCACACGGGCGCAGATGGAGGTGACCATCTCCTTCTCCACCTCCTTGGCCCATCGACCGTCCCCTAAACAATGCTAGACTCACTCTCTGCCAGCCTGAGAGCAGAGCTGCAATAGCAGATGACAGCTGCCAGGCCCAGGGTGGGGCCGCCAGGCCAGGCCAGGCCCCCTCTCTGACAGGTCCTGACCCCCAGTGCCAAGGATGGTGCCCACCCCGAGATCCATCTGCAGGGTCCTGCTCTTCTCAGCAAAAAGCCATGAAATAAACTGGGCTGGCTGTGAGGCTGCCTCTGGCCACATGCTTACCCTCAACTCTAAACTTAGCACTACAGGGTACTGCCACTGATAAACCCTCCGAACAGAATGTCCTTCCGACGATGTGGTGACCATACCCGAGAAGTGTCTCAGCCACGCCGAGGTGCACCAAACCAGAGTGGAGAGAAATTCCCACTGGACACAAGCAAATGTGAAGGGGTGCAGGGCGGGAATGATTAGTGGGTGCCTTAGTCATTTTCCTTATCCCTGGAGAAAATAGTCACCACACAACTTACAGGAGGAGACGTTTACTTTGGCTCACAGTTCAGAAGCTTTAGTCCACGTGGGGCAGGCTCCAACACAAAACAGCCCGGCAGAAGGGCCCAGGCAGAAGAGAGCTGCTCATATCATGAGGGCCAGGAAGCAGAGAGGGAGGGGAGGGGCCGAGGAGGAAGAAGCCCCTTTCCAGGTCATGCCCTGGGACACGCTTTTCCTGGCCAGGCCCTGCCTCCCAATACCAAGCCAGCTATATCAACCCCATAATCCAGCCGCCTTCCGAAGCCCAGCCTGCGAGCGCACAAGGCCCTTGGGGGACAATCCCCATCCACGCCAGAGCAGTGTTAGGAACAAGTACAGATCTGCTGGAATGAAAAGCATTCATCTGTATAACCAATATGCACTAATGAGCACTGCTGGAAGAAAAGGGAAAAGAATTAGGAAAGAATGCAAATGTTGGAATGCCCCTTGGGCGGGAGCATTCCACTAGCGACAAGGCCATCACTGAATTCTCCCGACAAGGCCATCACTGAATTCTCCCAACAGACAAAAGAGAACAGGAAAAGAAAGAGGGAGGGACAGGGAGAAGGAGAGGGGGCAGGGGCAGGAAGGGAGAGACAGGTCCACCCGTGAAGGGTTCCGGGGACAGAGGCAGGCGCCTTGGACCTCACGGCTCTGCTTCCCACGCCTGGGTGCCCCCAGCCAGACCTGAGGGGACAGGCTTCCTTCTCAGGCGCCCCCATCAGCCAGCCCCACAGCTCACTAAGCCCGGGTCCGTTGTACGTGTGCCGCTGACGGGTGTGCAAGCCAGGCTGAGCCGGGCCGTGCCGAGCCCTGGAGGGAGATGGATCAGAGCCGCAGAGAGGCTGCTAAGGGCCTCAGATGAGAAACAGGAAATGACTGAAAGACAGTGGTGAGTCATTTTCACAAGGAGAATTTCTTTCGCTGCAGAAAAAGAACACTTGGAGCAATCAGCCCAGGAAACCCAGGAGCCACATTCCCCGTGCTTCCAGCCACTTGTGGGCTGGGGAGCCCCCTAAGGCTCCAGCCCAGGGTGTGGGAGCCCCCTCTGTCTTCACATTCATCGCCCCCTCACCTGGCAGGCAGACGGGCAGCTGGCACCAGGGTCCCCAGGAGAGGAAAAGGAGGGGGCCTGAGACAAGCCGGCTGCCTCACAGGCAGGGGTGGCTGTTCACAGTGCCTTGAGAGGGCACTGGGGCAACTGGAAGGACACCACGGGCCCAGCAGCACCCAGGAGCTAAGCTTTCTCCCTTCTCATTGTTCAGCCCTCCCGCCTAGGAAAGGAAAGGAAATGGCAGTGAGCCTTTAGGTCAGTGAGTTTGAGGCCAGCATCTCTGGGGTCCTTCAGAGCCTTGGCGGGAGAGAGACGAGATGGCTGTGAAGCCCCCTCCACCCAGTCCTGGCCTCTCAGTGCTCTCTGAGATCTGAGAGCCATCTCCTGGGAGACCAAGCAAAGCCCCCTGGGAGCACAGGAGAGCAGTTTCTGGCAACACCCCTAATGCCCCGCCCACTGCCCAGCCAACCACAGCCCTTGGCCAGCTGCCAATCAGTCCTCCACACCACACTGACCTTTAACCAGGTTATCTCCAGGGTCCTCCTCTCCTGCGGCTCGGAGCCAGGAAACTCAGAGCACCAACCCCCAGGGGTCAAAATCAAGGTGTAAGCTCTAGGACGGACTTCCTCCCTCACCTTTTCCTGCTTCCAAATCATGACCTTCCTTGGCTTGCGGCCCCTGCCTTCCTCTTTCTCTTATGGGGAATCTGTGATTACAGGGTCTCACCCTTGTACTCCAAAATGCTCTCTCTGCCAGCAGTCCCTTGCCCACCTCTGAAAAGGTCCCTTTGGTGACATATTTATGCCTTCAGCAACATCTCCAGGGCCCCCACCCTGCCAACCACTTGTCTTAGGTGACCCCCACAGGACACTGTGAGACCAGCCCCAGTGACTGGTTGCATCCCTCCCTGCTCCACGATATGGAAGAAAAGGGGCCAGAGCAGGACACAGCTGCATCGGTCCTGCTGAGCCCAGCCCCACCTGAGTCGCCTCCCCTCCCACCTGGAGCTCAGCTGCCTGGTCTCCAGTTGGTGCTGGGCTCGGTGTGATCCCAGGTGAGCCCAGAGCTGGCATCAAGTGGGTGTGGATGGACTGCTGTGAACCACACGGACTTTCTCACCACGCCATGGGCCGGGCTTCCGGCTGTCTGACGTCCACATCCCAGGGAGCCGGGTGCTGAGCACAAGCCCTGCATGCTGTCCCACAAGAGAGGAGGCTTTTTCCCCAGTCACTGCCCTGCTCCATACTCACAGAGGCCTCTCAAGGTGCCGCCTTCTTGGCCCATCAGGGAATCAGGGTCTGCCCTGTCCCTGCCTTGTGGGGGACTAGAGATGCATTCCGTGCACCAGGGCTAAGCTGACCCAGCAGGCCCGTCAGCATCTGCCCTACATCTGGGCCAGCCACACGTCAGTGCCCACCCTGGAACCAGTGTGGCTGTGGCTGGTGTCCACAATGGTAGGACCATGCCAGTCCCCACCTTGAGCACTCCAGACCTGACATCCAGCTGTGGTGGCCAGGCATCCTCCTCTGGGCCCTCCCAGCTCAGCTGGTGAGACCTTCACATCGTGCCCCTCCTTCAGAACCCTCCCTGGTCAGAATCCCAGCCCCTTGGACACGGGACCCTAGAGCATGATCAGGACCCAAGCTGAGACTGACTCATCATAATCCCTTTTGGCACAGAGATGGTGAGAGGCTGGAGCATCAGCCCTGGAGTGGTGGACTTTGACAGTGTGAAAGGTTGACATGGAAGGATTCTGGGAGGTCAGGCAGCTCGGTGGGATCAGCCTGTGGGGAAATCCGAATGGTACACGACTGAGTAGACCACTGCAGCAGGCATCACACCATCTGGGAAAGAACAGGTCAGCGCTCCTCATCCATCAGGAAGAGGCTTAGAGGCCCAAGAGGGGCAGGACGCTCTGTGGTTTCCAACCATCTCTCCTTCTTCCTGTTTTCGCCCAGTGCAAGAATCTTGGGGAACATCCCAGCAGAGAGATGACACACACACATGGTGACCTAGTGAATGCGAACATAGGTGACCTTAGTCACCTCCAGCAGTCCACTGTTCTCCTGTAGCCACCACCTCAACCCCACCGGAATTGCTCCTCACCTGGTGGGGACCAAGGGACGTGTGGAGTGGCCCCAGAGCAGAAGGACACCGGCCTTCAATCCCAGAGCCACAGAGACCTGGAGTCACTGGCTCCAACAACAGCGGGCAGAAGCTGATGTCCAGACAGGGGTCAGGGATGCCAAGATAGGGACAGGGATGGCCAGGCAGGAGGGACATGGACATTCCAACTCACTCACTGGAGAGCCTCTTCCATTCAAAAATCCAAACATTGGAATTCCACTTGACCCAGCTAGGCTTCTGCTAGGCATCTTCCCTAGAGAGCTGAGGACATCGTTATTGCAGCGACCCGCGCACACATGTTTAGGGCAGCACAGCTCATAATAGCTGGGTCTTGGCAGCAGCCTCTCTGACCATCAGCAGATGAGTGGATAAAGAAAAGGTGTGTATGCACTGTGGAGGAGTACTCTGCCATAAAGAAGGATACGCTTGAGTCATTTGTAGGAAGATGGGTGTGCCTTGATACCATCATGGTGTTTAAGTGAAGGAAGTCAGACACACAGTTTCCATGACACTCAGTTTCTATTATATGAGAAACCCAACATATAAATACAAAGCAAAATGAAAGATTGATCATAGGCAACGGGGGGGGGGGGGATAGATCTTTTGCAGAAGGGAAAAAGGCCAGGAGGCGGGCAGAGGAAGGAGGGCAGGGCTTGAGAATTAAGATGTGTTCAGTATTTGCACCAATCCCCATGATGGATGCGGTCACACACTGCAGCCGTGTCCTAGTAAAAAGCAAAGAGCTTCTCAGGAAAACACAGCCCTGGTTTTGTGACAGTTGCCTTAAAAGACAACCATTGAGAGACAGCTCCTGGAGGACGGGCTGACAACCTCCTCACAAGGGCAGTAACACCTGGCGACCAGCCAGGGCACATGGAAGGCCGGCCCAGGTCCCGGCCACGGCCCCTCTCAGGGGAGGCAAACTGGATGCACAGGGACCCAGGGTGCGCCCAGCTGGGGTCAGAGGTCATCCCCAACTCTGCTCACAGGGAGCCCAGGTGCGGACAGCCCAGGACTCTCAGAGCCCCTCCTGGTCACCCAAAGCCTGTGCCTCGGGGCAGCCACACGCCCAGACGCCTGCTCTCTTCTGCCCTCTTCCTGGCACAACTGCTCGATATGTTCCCAGTGACTCAGGAGTTGCCCACCAATGATACAGCTGGGCCGTGAGCTTCCAGACAAAATGACAGTTTCTACCAGCTCTCCCAGGCGCAGACTCCAGGCTGAGCCCAGGGCCAGAAGGGCAGGGACAGGGGAAGGCTCCGTGCTCGGCCCCCTGCAATGGAGCGGCGTTCAGGGCTATCTTGTCAATTTTCCCTCTGCAAGGGATTTCCTTGATCCCAGAGCTAATTGTATTGACATTAACCTGTTTTAACAGGGCTAAAGTATCAATAAATCATTTTTTAGTAGCTCCTCTTATTAAAGCACTTGGTTAATGTATTGTACTTGGGTTGACAGCCCGAGAAATCATGACTTTCCTGTAATACACTTTGTCTTTTTAAGCCTTTTCTTTCCTCCTGCTAGTTCAGCGACTCCTAAAGTTGATTTAGAGGTGAACAAAGAGGATTGCAAGGCCAGCGCTGTGCACTGGCCAACACCCCCTGTCCTGCACACAGCTCCATCTCACCTGGGTGATTGCTGCTGGCCTGTCTGCCCCCTGCACCAGACACCAGATCCTGAACAACTGCAGTCCTGCATAGGAAGGATCAGGAGATGTGAGAGATGTGTGTAATCAGGCACTTCTGAGAAAGGGTTTAACACCAAGTACCATGAAGAAGAAATCCTCCTGTTATGCTCTTTGAAAATATCAAAATCCTTAATGGGTAAAGAAATAAAAATTCCAAAACTTTCAGCTGACTGAGGTTTCCAAACTCAGGCTCTGAGCTTACTGGCAGCCAAGGCAAAAAGGAAAACACTTTCTGAATTTAATTTAGACAGTATTGTAATAAAAAGGAAGCTGGCTGAATCTTCAGGCAAAAAATTCTGTCAGGGTCTCAGATGCTGGACAATCTGTAGCCCTGGTTTAGGCATAGGAGCAACAGAGATTGTTCCAGTGATCTGACAGTCACAGCACCCCAAAAGACAGAATTCATAGTGTTCCTGAGGTAAAAATGGAGGCACAGGGACTGCAAGGAGCCAGCCTGACCCCCTCCAGGGCACAGGCGGCAGAATAGGGCCAGGCCCTCAGTGGATGGAGTCTTATCACACCCACTGCCAGGGATCCCTGGCTCACCTAGAGCTGCATCCTGGCTAGGACAGGTAGGGAATGTTCTGGAACACATGGCTGCCACTGGATGAAGGAAGGAAAGGCAGTGCTGTGCATATGGGGTGTGTTTATTCCCATGAGGCCCCTGGCATCATCTCCTCAGGAAAGAGCTGAGGCAGACTGGAGAATGGTGCCCAGACAAGAACAGGGCCTGGCTCGGTGACCTCCACCAGCCTGTGAAACCCAGGTGGCTGAGGCCTGAGCTGCAGCTCCCTCTGCACAGGACACGGACAGCAGCACCTCGGGGGCTGCACAGCTGGGTGAGAGCAGCATGCAGAACCCTCAGTGCTGGAATCCTCCCTGCTCTCCGAGGACATCGGGGTCAGTGGTGAGCTCAGCCCCAGGGCTCATTCTCCCGACTCTTAGCTGTGTGTCCTCCCTTCATGGAGCAAGTATCTGCTCCCAGTAGCATCTGAGCCAGCCCCCGAGGGGACTCCTGTCCTTTAGAGCACTTTCTGGTGATAACAGCTGCAGAGGTCCTGGGATCTCAGGAAAACATCAATCAAGGTCACTCCAATTTCTCTTGATGAGTAAATAGGCTGCTGTCTAGAGAAAAGTCCCCTTCCCCTAAAAAAGTCACGAGGAGAAATGTCACCAGAGCTGCCTTGGAAGCCCTGCTTGGAGGGGCTGAGGGTCCCACAGATGCCCCCCATCCACTGGGGACCCCGGTACCGGTGTGGCTATGGTTGCGTCCCACGGACACCTCTAAAAGCCTAGAGCTGTGCTCACTAGGGCAACCCATGTGCTAAAAGCTTGGAGCCTCAGCAAGACCTGGGGCCAGACCAATGCTGGGCCACTTGCTTTCCCAGAAGGGCACATTTCTGTCCATGGTCAAGAGCATGTCCCCTCCACAAGGACCTAGTACCCAGGGGGCACTGCTTGCCACATCTGACCTACAATGGCCTGCACCCTAGCAGGACCCAGGCCTAGAGACCTGAGGTCCTACTCTTGCCAGTCATTCAAGGGTTCTTGAGCCCGACTCAGATAGAAATCATGACCCAGGAAAGCACAGCCCTGCCAACAGATCTGATGCCACCTAGTTGACACTGACAGCTGCTGGTCTCTGCTACTGCCATTCAGTGCCAACTTATGCCAGACGCTATCAAGATACTGCCAGGCGGTGACCTTTGTCAGCTGCTGGCCTCCGGATCTCCCAAAGCTAACAGTGCCTAGTGTTCATTGCTCTTTCTTTTAAAGCAGCTGCCCTGCCCACACGGCTCAGGAGAATCCCAAGTAGATTCATAGGACCTTCAGGGCTCACACTACCTGAGAAATAAATCACAAGCAGGTTCACAGGGCCGCTGGAGAGAGTCTTTATTTTAATAGCACCTGTGCTGCAGCACAATGGGTCAGCACCAGGAAGGAGCCCTCCTGGCCTAACCTGAGACACAGTGGGGGACTACTGCAGGTCTTTGATTGGTCCAAGTATAGGTTATTGTTCATATTTGGGCCTGCTGATTGGTCCAAGGACAGGCCTGAGCTTGGTTCAAGGGAATGCAGGGCTCCAGGACAACCACTGCAGTGAGGGGGCAGGACAATGTGGGCTGTTTGATTGACAGCTGTCACATCTCCATGAAAAAATGGCAGGGCTGAAACTGGGGAATATTCAGGAGGGCTGGTTGTGTTCATCCCAAATAATTGGGGTTTGAGGAAGCTGTGGGTATTTACAGTGGCCCCAGGTCCCTCCCTCCCTGATCTTAGCCACATAACATGCTGCCCCCTTCTTCAAAGTTGCAGGAGTGAAGGAGAGGCGTTGTGCTGATGTATCATGTCAAAGAGTCCTGCAGCAGCCGCTAGGTAGCCAGGGAGGACGCCAAAGCCCATTGTCCAGGTCTGTGGCAGGGGCAAGCAGGAGCAAGTGACAGCCCTGGGCTGAGCCACAGCCCCTCGGCCTGGGAGTACAGTCAGAGAAGCCTGGGGGACTTTGCTATCCAGCCTGTCCTTCCGCCTCACACAGTGGTACAGTGGTGGACACCAACCCACTGCCATCCAGCTGCCCACAGGCAAGGTGGCACAGTGTGAATCCATAGCCTATGTTTATTTAAAGTTCTGGTATTTGGCCCATTATGGACTTTGTGCATCAATACCAGTGTTTTAAAGTACTACGCTACAGTAGGATTACATCTCCTCAGGTAACCCTCTGCCTCACACTCCCTCATTAGCTTCTTCCTGCTATCACTGACCTAGAAGTTGGGGCTCCCGGCAGCACCTCAAATGCTTGTGATCTGATTCCCTGCTGCAGGGGTTCAGAATGGTGAGAGCCACAAGTCTCTGCCAGTTCACACATTAGCTCGGCATTTTCCTGGGCTCTTGAGCGCAGGGCTGACAGCTGCTAACTCTCTGCCCAGGGGCCTGGGGCCTATTCAGGCCCTGTCTGTCCCCTGCTGCAAGCCGAGGAGATCCATCTCTCTGGGTTCCCACTCCTGGCTTCAGCCCTGGGAGGCTAATTAATTCCGTTGATCCCTAACTGACTTCAGGTGGCTCCAACACCCAACACCGATGCCGTTCCCTTAATGAGTAATTTCTTCACCTATACTGGTTTCTGTCTTATTTGGAAGGAAAGAGTAAGAAAGTGAAGGCAGCAGGAAGACAACAGGGGGAGAAAAGCTGGCATATTTACATATGCAGTCAAGCTCCAGAGGGCTGGGGACTGAGAGAACAGTGAGCGGGGAGGACGGAGACCATGAATAAACCTGGGGCCCCAGGAGGACGCTGCTGGTAGTGCTGCGGTGTAGAAGTATGAGGCAGAGGCAAGGGTTCCTGCAGCGGCAGCAGCCAGGCCATCCAGCCTGGTCTCAGGCACCTAGAACTTTCTGTGCTTGGCTGAAGGCCATGGGGACCCACTTCTGGGGTGGCCAAGGTCACTGCCACACAGAGGACATGCTGAGGGGGTGGGAGCTACAGTCCAGGGTGCCCTAGACAGTGCAGGGCAAGGGTGTGAGGGGTTGGAGTTGCAGATGTCCTGAGGGAGGGGTGCCACTGGCCCTGCTAGGGATGGGACCTTGGTCAGGGTCTCCAACTCCAAGCCCTGCATCCCCCCTCCCTTCCACGTGGTCTCAGGAGGTGCTGGTGGCATGAGCAGGTGGGGCTGGGCCAGGAGCCTGGCCTATGTGCAGCCTTGAGGGGGCTGATCTTATCTGCCAGGTCCTAGAACCCTACAGTGAGGGACATGGAGGCCTGGCTGGACAGCTGCCCAGTCCTCTGGTTCACTGAGAGACAAGTCGCAGCGGGCTCAGAGCGCACAAGGTCTGAGTGCTGCCCACATGGAGAGGTGTTGGTGTGGGAAGAGGGCCACATCCCTGGCCACATCCCTGGCTCGGGGCTCAGGGACTCAGGGTGTAGGGGTTACAGGGTATCTGCTACCACAACTAAAGGCCTCGGACAAGTGCCAAGCCAGGTGTCTGCTTGGAAAGGAGCAGACTGCAGCTCAAAGACACTGACTTGCTTGCTGTCTGACTCAGCAAGGAAGGTCCTGAGATGTGAACTTGCCGTTTGCCTGTCAGACTGCTGCTGAGCCCAGGCAGGACACACATGTGCTGTAAAAGCCCAGACAGGGATACTTACCCTTCATGGGTCTAGTGGTCACTGTCCCACTACACAGCTGTGCCATGTAGGGTGAACCCAGTAGCGACTGTGTGTAATTGAACAGAGCTGTGTTCCAATAAAGCTTTATCAGCAAAAACAAAACAAGGGCCAGATTTGGCCTACAGGCTAAAGATGGCCCTCCTGCTCTCCCTCTCACATCATCACAGTTCTCTGTGTCCGATACACCTGCAGTGCCCATTCTGGCCCACTGCAGCACACCAGTGTCACAGGTGAGCAGATGTACCAGCCTCACCCCCATGCAGTGTTTTCTAAAGCAGGTGACAGATAGGAGCACCCCCGCAGGGCAGAATGGACCACAGAACTAAAGCAGGATCGGGGCAGGAGAGAGTTGGGCTGCTCTATGCACAGGTGGCCAGGTCCTGAGATGGTGCTGTCTGCATTGTCCTGGTGGGGAGCAGGGGTTCTCGTCAGCAAACAGCAGAGCTGGGAGACACCCCACAGGGAAGACCGACAGGGGCAGCAAGGACTGCTCGGGACTCGTCAGCTGCCCAGGGCACAATTCCATGTCACACTGGACTGAGCAACAGTGACAGAGCAGGAGTCCTCGGCTCACCTCTCCAGGACAATGAAGCAAGAGCTGGCTCTAGGAGCTTCTGTGTCCGGAAGCTTGTCAGAAATCTGCCGCAATTCTCCATCTCCTGTCTCCACTTTCCTATTCCTGTCAAACCTTCTTGCGGTCACCGTGTCAGCCTCCAGAAGCTCTGGTCCCGCCTCCCACTGAGTAGTCACTGTGGAAGCACATGGAGGGGGGAGGACTCGGGATCAGGAGGTAGAGGATGGAGGATGCGGGATCCGGATGCCCAGGCTGGAGGATTTAAGATCAGAATGCTGAAGATGGAAGACTCAGAAAGGCACCGAGGATGGGACTTAGGGTCAGGAGGCCCAGGAAGCATTCACTCCCTCCTATGGCTCTGTCAAGCAGCAAGGAGGAGCGTTTGAGTTACAGGTCAGCAGGACACTTCAGCCAAACCCTGGATGCTATAAGGCACATGTCCAGTGCCCAGGGGCTTCACAGTACTGAAAGTCAAATCCAGAATCCATAGCTTAAAAACCTGAGAGCCGTCAACCAACACCTAGAGCTAGAAATGTAGAGAACAGCCACTTCTGGGCCCTAAGATAAGGACAGAGATGATAAAATCAGGGGACAATGACATCCTGGGTGCTCTCCCTGCCCTGAGGCTAGAATGTGGAGATGACCAGACCAATTCTGGACTGGGTTCCACATGTGGGACATGTAGGTGGCCACCAGCCTCCCCCCAAGGCTGGGAGCACCACACCCGGGTCTAACCAGTCCAAGGCAAAGTCCAAGATGGGTGGCAACCCAGACCACCAAACCTAGGTACCCCCAGGAGCCACACAGTCCTCACAGACTGGACACTGACCAACCACATCCCAATTCAAGACTACCTGACAGCCTCTGAGACCCCAGCCCTAGACAGCCACCAAGCTCTGGGGATTAGCAAACATCTGCACTGTCACTGAACTCAAGGTCAGACACTGGGGCGCAAGAGCTCAGCAGGAGGAAGACCAACTGCAGAGGGAGAAGAGAATTTCGCAAGGCACCCTGCCTACCCTCAGAGAAAGTGGACACGGCACACATGTCGGGAACCACATCAGGAGTTCACAGAGGATGAAGGGAGTAAGACGGTGTGAACATATTCCAGGCAAAAATGTGGTTAACTGAAAAGGCCAGTGAGCGCCCGACCCAACAGGAGAAAGTAGCCCTGTGCCAAGGGCCCCCGGCAGGGACTTAGAGAACACACGGCCGGGAAAGCTGCAGCCTTCCAAATGGGGCCGGAAAGGAAAACAGGCCACACACAAAAATCGGCAGCAAAAAGGATCCAGACTCAGCCACGGCCCTGGAATGGAGACTACAGTGGAGCCAAGCTTTCCAAATGCACAGGGAAATCATTCCTAGCCAGAAATGTCCACCTGGGAGAACCGTCAACCAAGGACAAAGGAAGAATTTTCAGACCCATGAGAAACTGCACCTCTGGGCATTGCTGCTGGAGCAGAGGAGCCACCAACAAGCGTGTAAAGGGGGACGGGGAGGCCAGGCCCCGGAGGCCAGCAGATGAGGACACCCCCACATGGGGGTGCAGGCAGCGTGAGATGGCACAGAGCCTAGGGGTCCATTGTCGCCATGCCATCCTCCTACTCCAGGCAGGACCCTGGCAACCCGGCCCACCACGTGTCAAAGGAGCTCGGCACCCCCCTGCCTTGGCTCACACAGAGATCCTGAGCGGTGTCCTGCTGGGTCCTACTTCAGCATCCACAAGAGACACCGGGCCACCTGCAGCATTCCCAGATGCCATGGATGCAGGGAGCCCTGGGGACCCGCAGGTCTGCCCAGGGGCTATTAGAGACATGTCCCCAAAACCATTTGCTAAAAGACCTGGATGCCCTTCTTGGCCCATCTGAGTCCTCCACCCTGGCCCAGTTACATCTGTGCCCTAAACACTGCAGGGAATACTCCCACCTGACCTCCTCTGTGACCTTGATTCCCCGGGGCCAGGGCCATCGGGCTCTGGCAGCATCTCTGGGGCAGTCAGATGGGCTTTGGAGGTGGGGACAGCCTAAGAGAGGGGTTCAGAGGTGGGGAGAGGGCCAAGCTGAGCCCCAGTTCCTTCCTCCATCCTGGGCACTGTGGACTCTGCACAGCCCTTCCGTGGGCATGTTTTCAGCTTAGCTGTTTGTGCCCTCTGCGTCCGGTAGGCTGAAGCCATTTTCTAGCATCTTGGTCCTTGGGACCAGGAGGTCTGGGTCAGCGTGGCACACGGAGGCTGAAGGCACGTCCACACAGGTGTCCAGATGGACTTAGCGGGAGTGAAGGGGCCCCTGCTCCCTGCCGTGCTGGAGGAGCCATTTGTTGTTGCTGTTATTTTTTTGCAGTGCTGGGATAGAACCCAGGCCTCCCACGAGCAGGCCGGTGTCCAGCACTGAGCCACACTGCCAGCCAGGAGTCTAGACTTGGGAAGGCGAAACAGTGAAAATCTGACATAAGTGGTGGTGGTTTTATAGGAAGAAATTTAAACATTTTATGATTTTTGTCTGTGCTCAAGAAAATGTAAAATGCACAACCCCATTACGGTGATTAAACACTAGAAATAAAATTTCAAAGGTATTTGGGCTGTTTCCAGGTCAATGTACTCCTCTGAGAGTTTTACTGGCAGTCCCAGCTGAGGGTGTCTCTGCAGACCATGGCTTCTCCTGGCAAAAGTTAAGTTTTGGAAAATACAACAACTCCAGAAAGGGTGTCCAATTTGTCATTGCTGTCAATAAAAGGCAATTATGTGAAAATTTTAATTATAAAAACATAATTAGTGATAGCGCTGAAATGAAGGCAAGACAAACAAATTTTACAGAATAAATATACAATAATTTATAAATTACGCATGCTTTGGTTTTATTGCTCAGCCAGGCATCACGGGCCCATCAACAGAGCACCCAGGCATACGCCTTCATAATTCAATTCCGTTGCTTTGATATTTTGCCAGATTTCAATTGTCAAAAAATAACCCGTAACTTTCTACTTTCCCCCCATCTTATTGTTATGAAGGTATATTTGTCAAGGTAGAAGGCTAGAACGCTTTCACTGAACAGTTCGTTAACTTGATTTACAATTTATAAATATTTAGACAGCGGGAGCTTGGGGTTGGGTTCCTATGCTTGCCCCACCCAAGCCCCGCAGATGTTAGGGTTGGGCTCGAGCAACGGTAGGAGGAAGGAGACAGTGAGAGAGGTGCAGAGGGGCCTAGGATGGCAGAAAACTTCCCTTCCTATCCTGCAGGATGGGTGTGTGGGGTTCGCCTTCTTATTTCCTCGGCTCTGTGTTTAGAGCTTATGCCTTCTCTCGAGTGCATGATACAGATCACAGTGACACAAGAAATGTAGCAAAAATGCAGGCGAGAAGAGGTCGTGCCTTGTTTGCCACGCAGACAAGTCATGGGTCCCACCCAGTGAGATCGTCTACAGGAGAGGTGAGCTCGGGAGAAGCCGAGGCAGCTGCTCTACCGCCACGGGCTGGGGGCTTACACATATCAACTCCTCTGGGAACGAAAATCCTGGTGACGTTTTCCATACCAGAATTTTAATAACATGTTTTTTAATACTGATTCAAAACACAATACTTGCCCATTTTGAAAAATTTGGAAACTAACCAGAGAAAGCAAGTATATATCTCCATACTGAGAGAAAGCTGCTACAGAAACACTGGCATAGTTCAGTCTTTAAAAAAAATGCGTCTCTCTTTTCAGTCTATAATTTTATGTGATTGAGATCAGCCTCCAAATATAATTTTTACCTTGTTTTTCTCACTTAATATGCTAGACATTTCCTCTCTGTTATTACAAACTCATTGTAAGCATCTTTGGCTGCATAATTTACTTAATCATTTCCTCATTAGAGGACATTTAGATGAGATCTAATTTCTCACCACCACGGATTACCCTGCGAGGAGTAAATACAGGTCTTCCTAACTCTGCAGAGGCTCTTGTTCCTTAAGATCAATATCTAGAAATGGCCTGGGAGGGTTTTGACAATTTCATATGTCACTGTGGAAAACTATACGACCAGGTCTCCAGCCTTTCCTACTGGGACACTTGTGTGCTAGCACCCTGGAGCTCAGCACTAGTCACTACACGAATGTAGAAGCCCCATGGAGACAGGAAGACTTGAAATAATATCCTGACTCTGCAAACTATTGTCTGGATGATCATCTGGAGAGTCACATCTTCCCTTAGCCTGCATCTTCTCACCCCAACAGAAATGAATGAGCATGACCCGCTGTGGTACTCAGGATGTAAAATGACATGCAAGCTGTGATCACAAAGTATGCTAAATGTTTTCATTTTTTTTAATGTATTGCAATAAAAGACACATGGCCATGAATCCCCCTCAGAACCTTCCCCTGCTTCGAAAGCACTTAGCCATCACTTTTGCCACTTTCTGAAGCAACTCTGGAGGTTCTCTTTCCTGAGTGTCTTTTCATGGCTGCCTCAATGTCCTAATTAATTCAAAACATTTATACCGATTTCTGCCAAATGAAAACATGAGGGTGTGTCCTCAGCCACCTTGTTCACCAGGTCTGGTACTGTGTGACGTCCAGCTCTTCCCCAAAGTCAAAATGACCAGGAAAGGGGACTGTTTTTCATTGATTCAGGACCCCAAGGCATGACAGTGTGATTAGATACTCAGGAACGAAGACCTCCCAAACTGTCTCAGAAGGTGGCGACAATGATGGAATGCAAGGATTCAAAGCAAGGGAGAGTACTTTGAAGGGGATTACGGCAATGTGTCTTCTACTATGATAAAGTTTTTAAATTTGAATATTCTATGTATGTTTTGATTATAGCTTATAGGTACACATCTCGCCCAATGCCTCAAGCATACAAGCAGTGCTCAGTAAGTGATGACTAACATTAACACTTTTAAACATATCTCTTTCCTGATTACTTCAGCAAAAAGTCCCAGAGAAGACTCTGATTGGCCTGCCTGGAATCATGTGTCCTCCTCTGAACCAATCACAGTGGACTCTGATCAGACAATTCTGAGCTGCCTGTTCATCCTGATGCAGGAGCCAGGCATGGGACCCACCTCACCTGAACTGTAGGAGCTGAGAACTGTGGGTTTCGGGAAAGGAAATGTGTTCTGTAAAGAGGTAAGTGGCTGAGCCAGGAAAACGATAGATGCCTTGGTCCTCTGTAACAGTGCTGCTGTGTTCCCCAAAGCTTCATGTGTTCAGAGGCCAGGCTTCCACAGGTGACCAGGTCATGGGGGCACTAATACATTCAGAGCTGACTTGCTGTTAGGAAGTGGAGTTTGGTTGGAATGTGTGGCCTGAAAGTTCTCCTTCCTCCCAGCCCCTCCCGTCACTCTCTGCTTCCTGGCTGCCATGCAGGGAGCAGCTCTCCTCCACAGGCCCTTCCACTGGGCCTTCCTGCCTTGGAGCCGACCAGGGACTGAATCTTCTAAAAAGCCATGAACCAAAATAAACCTCCTCCTTTAAATTGTGGGTGTCTGGTATTTTATTCCAGGGTCAAGAAACTGACTAGGACAAATGTCTCCCATTCTGCCTTTTGGGAAAGGGCTGGAGTTCCAGACACCAGGATGAGGTGCACAGGACAGGATACGATGGTGGCCTCAGCAACCTCCGATGACAGCTGGAGTCCATGGGCTTGAGAACCTCTCCAGACTAAAACTGTTGGCAGATGGGGAAAAGAACAGGTTTGCCACTGTGAGGAGGCCAGGAGCTCCTTGTCCACAACAGTCAGAGCCTCCCTCAGAACCCCGGGGACAGGGCTCAGAGGGCCCAGGTCCCCCACTCCCACCTCGAGCCCCAGCTCCGTTCAAAGACCCCTCCTCCAAGAAGCTTCCCCCAAGCCCAGTCAGAGAGGCAGAGCCAGGCCCTGATCCTTCAGCTGTGCTCTGTCAGCTGAGACAGGGAGGAGGATCTGTAGACTGACATGGACTGAGCACAAGTCCAATTGGAGCAGCAGCGCTGAGTGCTCTGAAGGAAGAACAAGGGGTGGGGAGGGAGGGCGGGGGAGCAGCAGCTCCCGGAGCCCAGGGTTTCTAACTGCTGCTTACGCAGGCTGGACTCCAGCCTCAAGCAGGCGCCAGATCCAAGCCCCGTCTTTTGGTGTCTGTGACTTCTCTCAGCCTTGGGATCCTGAGGCAAGCACTAGGGCACTGCTGAGGCGTCACGTGAGGGACCCTCTGAGCTTTGCTAGTGTTTGTCTGGGGCTCTTAGTGGGGGAAACAGGCAAAACTGCTGTGCTGAGCGTCTGAAGCTTCCAGAAGCCCTGGTTGAGGCTGGGTCAGGGAGAGGGCTCAGCTGAGCCTGCATTCCAGGAGCCGGCCCCAAGCACCAATCTCCACTGTTTGCCGTGCTCTTCCGTCACACCTAAGGTCCTTGTGGTGGCACCCCACCTCAGGTCCCTGGCATCTGTAATAGGGCATGGCAGAGAGTGACACTGCCATTCAGGACACAGGACAGTGGGACACATGGACCTGCAGGGCGACGGTTGCAGGGTGGTCACAGTGGGATTCAGAGGTCCGGGTCTCCAGGTCCAAATCCGGGATTTCCGTGCAGACACACAAACTTGAGATGCTTGAGGGCTGGTAAGCCTGAGGTGCGGCAGGGACAGAGACGGGTGTTCAATGCATGCAAAAGCACCTCCCTGGTGAGGATGGGGCTCTGGGCCTCCACCTGGGCCTCTCCCGCCCCCTCCACCCCTGGAGAGTAGGGCCTGGGACTGCAAAGTCCAGAGGCAAAGGCCAGGTCTGGACCAGGTGGAAACATGAGGGAGACCCTCAGGCAGCGGTGGCTCAGAGCAAACCAGGCCCCCTTCACTGCCTTCCTGGAGGGTGCCAGGCTCCATCCTGCTCTTTCCTGGATCCCGCTTACCACTCATCATACCCAACTCGCTCCACCACAGGAGCCACAGACAGTGAGGGCGGGCAAGCGGGAGAGGCCTTCAAGGTCATCTTATCCACCACCAGCCTTGCCAGCGGGGACGCAGAGGCCCACGGGGAAGGTGCTCTGCCCAGCTCCCTACAGGAGGGTGCCGGGCCCCAGGACTCCTTCCTTCCTCTCTCAGTCAGGCCCCACGGACCTAATCCATCCCCCCCGCAGTTCAGGCGTGCCTACCCAGCTCGCTGCCTCTCCCAGGCCTGAGTCCCTCTGGTGACAGGAGCTTTGCCCCCTTGTCAGGAGAACGAGAGCCAGCACTCCCTTCAGAGCTGGGTTTGGCACAGTCGTGGAGAAGGGTGAAGGGTGCATACTGGGGCTGGGCCTGGAGGTCTCTAGAACTCTAATTCGACACAGTGTTCTGTGCAAGGGCAGAGAGGGGTGGGAAGGGCCGGACCCAGAGGGCAGGGCACCGGGCCACTCATGTGTGGCCTGGGCGCCTGGGGACAGGCAATGGCCAGCAGAAACCATGCCCCTTCGGTTCCTCGGACCACGGGGTAGGGGCACAGAGCCTGGCTGGCCCTGGGAGGATGTAGGGCCAAGGGGTGGCCATCAGAGCACAGGGCAGGGTGGCAGGGAGCACTGGCCGGGCCCCAGCAAACTCAGAGACCTGCTCCTCTGTCACACACAGTCATCAAACCCTACTGCCACTCTGACTCCAAGAGGGCAGGTTAATTTTATCTTGTACCTCCCACTAAAGGAAACAGGTCAAGAGGCAGCTTTTTACAACCAGAGGTGGTGACAAAACTGAAGTCCTGGCTGTCTTGGGGCAGAATCTGCTGAAGCCGCTGTCCAGGACAGGCCCAGCTCCTCCCGTGTGGCCAGTGGTACTTGAGGACAGGCAGACTATTCCTAGGCTCCAGAATTGTCCCTGGCTAGCAATCACCAAGCCTGTGTCACATGAATAAGGAAACCTGCTTCATGTCTCCAATCACCTCCTGGGTGCTGGCCAGGGCTCCTGAGCTCACCTCCAAGACCACAAGCCAGGAAGACCCCATGCAGTGTGGGGTGTGGAGGGTTAGGAGAGTGGGGCTGTGGAGCCCCAGCCCCCAGGGCAATTGAGGAGGGCTTCCCAGAGACAGTGGGGCCTGGCCCAAGGCATAATGGGATTCACAGAAAAACAATGTGAGAGGGGGTCCAGGATGTGCACTTCTGCCACCCATTCCTTCCCTGACATGTTCTTGGGGCCCCACTGTGCAAGAAATGGGGGGTCGAGCTCCAAGGCAGGGCTTTGTTACTGAGGAGGACAGACACCCCAGGCAGCCCCAGGCATCAGTTCATGGAGGAAGGGCCTGCAAGGAAGGTGGCCTGGCACCCCAGGACAGAAGTGCCCCACAGGAACCAGAGACCCCGGGCAAAGAGCCAGAGAGACAGTTGCCCAAGCTCACCCCCAACGGGGGCAGAGCGGGACAGAGCAGGAGGACCTGGGCTTGGAACGAGAGGGCAGGGAGGCTCTAGAACAAGGCAGGTGTCCTCTGGGTTTGAGGTTCCCTCTAGGACATTGGCCCCAGCTGGGGGGGACCCAGCCATCCACGGTGGCTGCTGAGAGAGGCCCAAGTGGGGTGCAGTAAGGGGCTCAGCCCGCAGCGGCCCCGAGCAGTGGTGAGCAGCCCCCTTGATCCTCAGAGGAGACTTTGCCTCAGAAAGGAGGTGCCCAGCCACAGAGAGCAGGGTGTGGGATGGCCCCAGGCCCCGGACCCGGCCGGCTGGGACCTCCCCAGATCCATGTCCCGTGACTGCTGCAACAAATCACTGCAGAGAGGCCTAAGGCGACACAGATTTGCCACCTGTCCACTCTGGAGTCAGAAGCCCAGTATGGGGTGCAGGCAGGCACCTCTGGGACTCTGGGGGCCTCCCCGTAATCTGGGGGGCTGACAGGCACCCAGAACTGGCCAGAGTGCCCTCCTGCAGGCCACATCCTGGGCCAGCACCCGCCATGTCCCTCAACGAGCCCTGGGTCAAACGACTGAGCCACATGACTTTCCTGAATCATCAGAATAAAAAGTACACTAACGAGCTTTTCAACTCTGCCTGAACCAAGATCAAAAGCATCCTCAACATGTACCTGGTCTGCATTAATTTGAAATTGTGAATCTGGCAAAAACTGACATTGACTCTTACAAGCAAGGAGGGCAGGAGGAAGGGGAGAAGGAGGAAGGAGAAGGAACACCCCACCTCATCTCTGGGAGGCAGGGAAGGGGTCAGGACTCGCTCTCCCCACCTCTGCATGGCAGGTCAGCCCACTGCCAGCTTTCTGTGGACTTGTCCCCTGGGCTGCCCACAGAGGGTGCCCACTGGGGTTGGCCAGGTGACCCCTCAACCGCTGATGTAGAGTGGTGGTGACGTGCCTTGCTTCTTAGACAGGAGGGAAGAAACGCAGTGCACCGCAATGGGAATCCAGCCGCACTCCAGTCCCCGAGAGAGGGACGTTTCCATTGGTCCCCACGCTACCATTACCAACCTGCTGCATCGTGGCAGATTCAGCTTTTGTGTCTGCAGGAAAGAGTCCCAGAAGCAGGGCTGCAGAGGAAGGAACATGCAGACATGCCGGGCTCTGATGGGTGCTACCATGCTACCCATCGAAACAGGCTGTGTCAATACAGCCAACTTCCACCCAGACCGCCACAGATGCCCAGACCAGCAGGGCAGGAAGCAGCTCTCTCTCAGTGCCGCTTCCCCAACCTGGGCATTAGCAACACTGGAAACACTCAGGAGCCTGGCAGCCGAAGAGAAGGTCTCACTGTGATGCAATCTGGGCTGGCCATTGGTGAAGCCATGCCTCTCCTCAAAGACAGTCAGCCATTGGCTCCTGTCCTCCAAGAAGAGCCAGAGAGCACTCCCACAGGAAATGCCTCCTGGTGGTGTGGCCTGTGGCCTTTTACCTCTGTCTTGGTTACTTTTTTCTCGTTGCTGAGACAAAATACCCAACACCCAAAAGGAGAAAGGAAAGGTTTATTTAGCTTACAGTTTGTGGAGATTTCAGTCCATACTTGGCTGGTTCTGAGGCAGAGTAGCACAAGGCAGAGGGAAAACTGTTCAGGGCAGCAGAGCACAGCAAAACAACGAGCCAAAGGGAGGAATGGCCGCAGGAATGAAGCAGGCAGCCTCTTTCTCTCCCTTACAAATACAAACTATTCCCCCTAGGGCATAGCTCTCACACCCATAATCCCAGCAAACTACCTGCCCGAGGGCAGGTATAGCTCTCACACCCGTAGTCCCAGCAGTGGATCATGGATCAGTCATGAACTCTAAAAGCCACCAAATAACTGCATGAGGATTTGGGGGGACATGCAGACACAAACCAAAACAACCTCCCTCCGAAGCTGTGAGCCCAGGAGGAGCAGCTGTGCCTCCAAAGCTCCCAGGGGCCCTGAGGAAGCTCCTGCCCCAGCAGCATCCACCAGGATGGGTGGGTAAGGATAAGTGACTCCTTAATGAACATGTACTGCAGGCCTGGCGCTGTGCTGGACAGCTTACCATGGGTCTCATTTAATCTTCACGACCCCTGCTGATTTTCATATGCATCTACTCCATTGCTCAGAACACGCAGCCCCATACCGGGTAAGCAACCAAAGAAACAGTAACCACTTACACCAGAGAGACGCCTTCACTCCATGAAATACACAATAGTCAGGAAACAGGGTCAGCCTAGATGTCCACCCACAGACAGAGGGTATTTATGTGTGAAATATTACTCAGTCACAAAAAGAATGAAATCCTGTCATTTGCAATAGCCTGGCTAAGCCTGAAAGACGTGTATTAAAGAGAAATAGGATCACCACACTTAGAAGAACTGGGGAGAGGACAGATAGGGGAGGGCTAGGTAATTAGCACCAAAATACCATTAAGTAGGAGGAGCACACTACAGTGTTCCGCAGCACACGGGGTGGCTGTCACTAACAATAATTTGTTTATGTTTCAAAAGAGCTACAGGAGAACGTGTCAATGTTCCCACTACATAGAGGCAAGAAGCATCTGAGGTGATGGAAACACTAATTATCTAGAGTTGATGATTACACACTATACAGGTATCAAAGTGCCACTCTTGGATCCCGTAAATGTGCACAAAGTAGTATGTGTCAATTAAAGATAAAATGATAAAATCCCAAAGTCTAAAGAGCTCTAAAATCCAAAAGATGTCCGTAAGTCATTGGGCATCCAAATCTGTCTCTTTGGCACAGGCCGCTGCGTGCCACAGCCACACGCACTGCTAAGGCACAAAGCAAGAAATTCACCTCTGACCCCGGCACCTGCCCCTGACCCAGCCTGGCCCTGCTTTGCCCCTTCAGGGCCTCAGCATGCATTCCTGACTTGTGGGTCCTGGACCTCAGGATGAACAGTGGCTCTGGCAAGGTGACAAGTGGTTTTACTTCCAGGGCACAGAGAAGACCTACTAGGACAACTCGTCTCATTGGGATCTCAACTCTGGGATGATGTCCTCACTCACAAATGCCAGGTAGGGTCTCAACCCCAGAGCCTGCAGCCAGAGAGCAAAGCACTGTTGCCCCAAGGGTGTCTGGGGCTGGCCTGGGGCAGACCAATCAGCTCCCTCCCTACTAGACTGGTTTAATTAAAAGAAAGACAGACGCTTGGCTCCTGTTGGAGGCAATCATTAGACAATCAAAACGCTTGAGTACATGGAAGTAAATGCATTTCGCAGAGCTTTTTCTGCCATCAAGGCAGAATCAATCAATAATTAAATTAGAAGTGCAATGGGTTGCTGGGCTCCTCGACTTAGCAGACACAGAGCAAACCTCATTGTGTGCTAGGCCTGGAGAGAAACAAGGCACAGTCCTGGCCACAAAATCCCCTCAGCTACCTCGCAGCCACCATGATGAAATGCAGGGTGTTCTTGTCCAGAACTGGAAGGGCTTTGGACACAAGTGGTTGAGACAAGACAAACAGGAATGTAGCTGTTAGCTGCTGGTGTATAACAAAGAGCCCCAATACTCAGTCAGCCGTGAGCATTCAGCACTGACTTCTGGGACACCTGCAATGAGACTTGCTACAGCCCCTACAGTCACTGTCTAGCCTCAGCTGGGCTTATTCTATACTTCTTTCATTCTGTACCAGGGCAGGCTGCTCTTGGGCAATGGCATAGGCCCCAGAGGGCCAGCAGAAGCAGCCAGGCGTGTCCAGCCTTGGTGTGGGCCTGGTACACCCCTCCCACTCTCACCTCCCCTGGCTGGGCTGGGGTCAGTCTGCTGAGGCATGACAGGGCGCTGCCCTGAGTTGATACAGAGATATGGTGACAAATCACGCTTCCACAGGAAACTCACAAGTTTAGGGTGCCTGCCCTGGGCTGGCTATTTTGTACACATTCTTTCTAGGAGTCCAACAACCATTCTTTGAAATCCACACTGCCATCCCTGCTTCAGAGATGGGGAAACTGACCCTCTCAAAGTCTGCTGGAGGTCCTCCTGGGTCAACATGGTGGGACACCACTACTCACCTGCCTCCCACCAGCCTGGGACACAGCACAGCAAGGCCAGCTTTCCTCCTTGCCCTGCAGTGTGCAAAGGAAGTGCCAGGCTCTTCTGCCCAGACTGGGCCTGCTTCCCATGCAGACGAGGATGCTGCCTGGATGCTGGCAACTCTGAGGGCCCTGACAGTCCTGGGCTCCAGAGCCAACAGTGGCTAAGCTCAGCAGGTTTCAGTTACATGGACAGAACTGACACCATGGTCAGGACAGCACAGTGGCAAAGCCTGTCACTGCTTCATGTCAGCTCATGTCACACAGGCAGAGGCCCCAGGCATAAGGGACATTTAAGGTGGCCAAGCCAAGTGGCTTCCAAGATCTGCTTGTGACTTTGATAGACCTGGTAATCGCCCCCAAAGACATCCACATCTCAAGCTTCCGAATTATGAATGTGTTGCGTTATGTGGCCAAAGGCACTCTGCAGACAGAACTAAGGCTCCGCCTGTGTGCTGCAGGGGTGCTCCCGGGTCACCCAGGGGCCCAGGCCAGTGACCAGGGCCCACCTAGGGGGAGGCGGAAGTTGGGAAGGACATGAGCCCTGCTGCTCGCTTCAAAGGTGGACTGGCCCTGAGCCAAGAGATGCAGCCTGCTCTGGAAAGGGTGAGGAAACGGCTCCCCTGAGCCTGACCCAGCACGCAGCCCTACACCCTCGTGAGACCCACTTCAGACTCAGCCCCCAGGGCTGGGACATACATCGTGCTGCTCCAAGCCACCAAGCTTGGCAAGTCTTTATAGCAGCCACAGGAAACAAACACAATGAAATTTAGTACAAAACATATACTTTTATCACAACTCAGTACACCCACCCACACACACACACACACATGCACGCACAAAGTTAGCCCTAATTTATAAATAACAGAATCTTTTTCAGTTTTGAAGGCTGAAAATCCAAGATCGAAAAGAAATAGCTTCAGTGTCTGAGGAGGGTCCAGTGCCTGGGTCAGAGCAGTGATCCTCCCACTGTGTCCTCACACAGGGGAGGGGAACACACTCCCTGGGACTTTATTCAAAAGGATGCTCGTCCCATGCAGGAGACCCCCTCCCTTCCCCAGCTATTCACTCCCAAAGTACCACCTCCAACACCATCACACTGGAGCTAGGATTTCAACAGATGAATTTGGGAGACACAAACATCCAGTCTGTGGTACATGCACATACACATGTGCACACACAAGCATGTATACACATGTGCACACACAAACATATATGTGCATGCATATGCACACCCAGACATACATGTGCACACACTGTATGTGCAGACACACGTGCTACGTATCCACATAAACATAAATACACGTGCACCCAAACATAAACACATGTACCACACGTACAAACACACATGCATACATACACGCACACACTAACATATAGATGCATATTCAAACATGCATATGCATGTGTGTTCACGCATACACATAGGCATACATGCACACATGCGCATACACACAAAGCATATATATATGCACACAAACACACACGCATGCACATGTACACAGAACTGAAACGAAAGTACCACTAAAAGCACTACTACAGGAAATTTATTTCTATAATTTCTATGCAGCTCATTAAGGAATAAGCAATCAGCCTCATGCTGACCCACTGGGCTGATCTCACAACCAGAAACTCAGGTGCCACCTACATCTGGAAAGTGCCTCTGTATGCTGAGGGTCACCTGGCTGTGTCCCTCTCCCAGCCCCAAGGGTGGCCACTCTGGGGA
Source organism: Dinomys branickii (assembly GCA_004027595.1). NCBI lineage: Eukaryota > Metazoa > Chordata > Mammalia > Rodentia > Dinomyidae > Dinomys > Dinomys branickii. The sequence goes on from PVLD010008572.1 coordinate 71,966, forward strand.
ACTTCCACAGCACTGATTCATCTACCTCATCCCCCAAGGAAATGTTACCCCCAAGGAAACATTTTCAACTCCTCTCTGCGGTAAAGATGATGCAGCTTACACTGAGCAGAACTCTCCTAGCGGGTACCAACAGATGCCCCCTACACACCATGTATTTTGCATGGGAAAACTATCCACATGAAGCAAATCAAGCAACCAGCACTCCTTGGGCTTGTTCAGAAAAGGTCCCCAGGGCTGAAGTTGAGTTCTGGATGCTCTAGGAACGGGTGGAACTACTCTGTTAAAAATAAGGGGAAGAATTTCCAAGTTGCACCAGGAGAAAGGGAGGAAGGAAGGCGGCAGGGAGCAGGACGGCATATGCTGTAGCTCTCCCATCTGATCCCCATATACCCCAAATCTTCGCATCTCCCACAAAACACTTGAGTGTGGGGAAGTTTCTAGAAATAGGGTAAGGACTTGTGCTTTGGACCCAAACTAGCTCTACTAGAATCTAAACATAAGGTGTAGATGCTGGGAGCACACAGCCAGGGAAGCATAGATCTGGCAGAAAGAACTGAGCAGGCTCTGCATTGACTCGGAGGTGAGGAAGTGAGTTCGGACCAAGCATGGTCCACACCCTGGAGGTCAGGAGCCCTGCAGGCAGCAGGGAGAGTCTGCTGGTATGTGATATGCCCAGGCCTTTGCAGAGTTCAGGGTCTAGTGAGAGCTGGGAGACACACACACACACACACACACACACACACACACACACACACCAGCCCCAGGCTGCTTTTGTCTTGTCATGTGCGAGGCCACATGATGAGCCAGTGGAAGGAGCTCACTTTGTTGCCAGCCTCTCTCTTTGCCCCGGCTGTCTGCAGCCCCGTCTCTGGGGGACAGGCTCCGTTTGTGCCACAAATGGAAATGAGCCTTCTGCAACAATTAGGATTTTTCACAAAGATGTGAGCTGTCTTGGAAGGGAGCAGGATACGACGTTGCCTCTCCTGAGCCCCAGGGCTGGGTTTGGCAGACGGAGCTGCAGCCTGTGGATGTGCCTGGCAGGAGCCAGCCACCTCAGCCCTCCGAGCACACAGGCGGACGCGGCACGGGAGGCTGGGTGTCTCCTGCTCCTCTCTGTCCTTGTGGGGGCTCCTGCGGAAGCTCAGGGAAGGAGGTGGAAAGGACAGTGTTTCTGACTCTGGTCACTGATGCTCTTTCATCTGTAGGTGCTGGAACTGTGTCTGATTCATGTCTCCAAATTTCTAAGACCAAGGGGGCATCCACACGTCAGGCAGCACCACTGTTTGAGCATGAACCAAGTTTCTGGCACTAGGAACTCTAGAGATAACCATGCCCAAGAGGACATGACATCTGTGCTCAAAAGGGCCCAGCAAGCTCCAGCTGGTCACTCACAGTGCAGAGGGCCAAACAGACTCCCGGAGAGCTAGCTGAGCACCCCAGAATCAGGGAGCTGGGTGATGAGCTCAGGAGAGTGATCCAGCCACTAAGCAGGACCAAGGACTGACCACTCAGCCCTGACACTGGGTGGCCCTGGTCAGGTTACGTTCTGTGCCTAAAAGTGACACAAAACTGCAAAGTGAGGTTCACTTGGAAAGAATGATTCCCTGCATACATTCCGGGGCCATCTGGGGGCTGGGAGAACAACAGGGCCCTGGTCCAGGGTGGAAGGGACACAGACCGGCAGCCTGTTACAACATGGGAACCAACCCTGCTCAGGGCCAGAGCAGTCCAGGAAGGCTTCCTGGAGGTGCTGGGCCCTGGCTGAGGTGGGGGGTGACGAGGAGTCATCCAGGCGAGCAGCCCTAGGCACAGGGTCCCAGGGGAGAGGGTGGTGCACGGGACATGGCCAGGGGTGTGATCTTGGCCTTGGGAGAGCGAGGAGAGGAGTGGTTAAAAGGGCCCTCACTGCTGGGTGTGAGTCCATGAAGTGACTCGGGAGCCCCAGGGTTCTGGGAGAGGAGGAGACACATGGGTTCTAGAACGATCCAGGACCTACAGGGATGTTTGGGAAACATCGGCCTCATTTCAGAGAAAGAGCATGCAGCTGCAACAGCCAGGCGCCCTTTATTCCAGCTGAGTTACAAAACTATCAGCCCCAGTGACTCGGGGCATGGGGCAGGACACAGGACAGCAACCTATACTCTGTGGGCATCAGCTGTGAGGGCAAAGGCCACAGGGGCACAGGGACAGGCACACCCAGGCACGTGTCCCTAGCCACAGGTGACGCTGGGGGTTACAGGGGACATAGTACTCCCACTGAGAATCCAAACCAGACAGCCCTAGAAGTGGCCCAAGAGTCCTGGCTGGGTACTGGGCACAGGAAATGCTGCTGCCATCACTTGAGGAATTCCTTCCCTGGACAGAGCACAGGAACCACATCAGGTACAACTGTCACACCAGGAGAGCAGAGGACCCCTCGGTACCCCAGGACCCAACCACACGTGGCTCGGAGCATCTCCTAGAGATCCACACCTGTGGTGAAGCTGAGGCCATGTAAGGGCTCGGTCCCCACAAAACCCAAGGCTGGTGGGAGGGAGCTGGAGGGGGCAGAATAGAGGACAGAGGAGGCCGGGCTGCAGAGGTGATGTGCACCGCCATGGCGGGGTCTCTTGGGCTCTCTCCAGGACTCTACAGACAGTGGGTAAATACTGCCCTAAATTTGCTCGGTGTATAATTGCAAACAACACAGAAAAATACTTTTAAATGACGAAAATTGGGGGAAAGTAGAGACAGGAATGAGGGCCATAAGTGACGCTCATAAAATTGGATTAATATTTTTAAAGATTTGTTAACAATGTCAATAAAAGTAATGCCAAAACACCAAAATAGTGCACTTGCCAGCCACACAGACTCAGGCAGTTTGCTCAGCCTCCTGGGGCTGCACTGCCTGATTCTGTGGCAGCTATACCTTAGAGATGCTCTGGTTATTCAAATTATGTACACATATGTTCAATATTTTATAGACACCCAGATGTACTTATGTAATTGAAATGATAATACGCATTTATTGACCCATAAATTGATTTTATTATGTTGGTAGTCCTACAACAGTTTCATTCTAAAGCTATTTTTAAAAACAAATTTTTAATCAAAAAACAATGCAGTGCCAGGGACGTAGCTCAGTGGCACAAGTGCCTGCCCGGCAAGCACAAGGTCCTGAGTTCAGTTTCTGATACCAAAAAACAATAATAAAAAACATCAAAACAAAACAAAAAACACAACACATGTCCATTTAATCACAATTTTAAAATTCCTTTTATGATTATTTGAACATTAAAGAATAAAATATTCTCGGTACATATTTGCATATTCTTTTCATCTGCATGACTATCTTCCATTCTGTGTCCATGGTGATTTTCAGAATAATACATTGTAGTACAATATTTTCTTGTTTACATAAAGTTGCATGCAACTACCTTCAATGCATTTTAGGGCTTATGTTAAATTCCAACCGCTTCATCTCAATAAGTGATATTTTTAATTGAGGAAATATTCTCTCTACAGGAATTGAGGTACCCAGAAAGCTCAGAGTCAGCTCTGGCATGCGGGGAGCATTTTCCATTCTGATATTTTTGCTCTGGGATGTGGAAATGTTTCCGCAGAAACATTGTCATAGATGCCGCCTTTGCTGTTATTCAGGGTACATATTTTCAGACACACTTTTTTTCCACAACAAAATGTGTCAAATACATCATCTCTACCCATGACTTTCTGACGGCTTTACCAAACATAGACACTGGAAAAGTCCAGGCCAATCCCCCTGATCCCTTCCCAGCCCACAGCACAAATGTCCCTGATGAAACCGAGGCACTGCATTTACAAGCTCCTCTGCATGTAGAATACATGGCGCTGATGCCGGAATTTCCCCGTGCAGAGCCTCGCTGGGGAACATGTTGAATTCCTCCCTCGTCTTCTTAGGGCTACACCACAGTGTCTTCCTGCTTGGAACTTTTGTTTGTAATAATTACAATTTGCTAAAAATGTTAATTACTGACATTTGCGGATTCTATTCATTGACTGTTTCAATGAAAGATTTCCAACCAATTTTTATACAACAGCATCCAAAATTTAAAAGCCTGGTTTACAGAACCTTTAGAAGTGCCGTTATTGGATGCTTGAGTTGATTTACCAAGTAATTGTTCAAGGGCTCAAGCGTTTATTTGTGAAATCTGATGGGAGATGAGAAAAATGAGAGGAAGTGAGCCTTGCCACTCTGATAAAACTGTATACTGTTTTCATACCACGCAGCACCTTCATTGTAGAGTTGTGAGTCTCCAGTTATTCTGGTGACCCACGTACCAGCTGTAAGTGTTGACGGCTGTGGCTTTGGCTTAGGTGGGTGGATTATCACACAGATCACCCCAGCGTGTTTGAGCCAACCACAGCAACCTCAGGGATATTCAGGCTCTCAGTTTGAAGAGAATATCGTTTTACCATGACACAGCTTTGCCAAAATTTGTTTTCCTGTCCTAAGTATAAGAACAAATAATTTGTGCTTCATGATGCGCTTTTCAACTGAATTTATAATAACATCATTGTCTCATCCACCACAGAAGAAGGAACCTCTGAATCTTCACTAATCCCAACAATCAGAGGGAAATGATAGAGCTAGTGTGGAGACTGCTGGTCTCCTGTCCGATGCATTTGGTGACAGTGACACAGAGCAGAAACAGCTCAACTGCTTCCAAAGCTCTTCCACTAACGGCCAATGTGTCCACAGCTGTCACTGCACTTGTCGGGCGTGCCAAAGAACACTTGGAAGCGGAAGATGAGAAAAATTAATTCTCAGGATTGGTCCCTGGTTGTAAGTGAAAAGTCATGGCTCACAGAGTGAGGTAGACACGGTTTTGGCCACACACGTGCTGGGTGACAGTCCTCTGAATGCATCAACGGACACCTCCATGTTGGGTTTGTTCCCCTGCTACCTAGCCACCCATGAGAGAGAGAGTGTGTGTGTGTGTGTATGTGTGTGTAGGTGTGCATGTGTGAGGGCATGTATGCGTGTGTGTGTGTGTGCGCGCATGTGTGTAGGTGTGCGTGTTTGCATGCACATGCATATGTATATGCATGTGCAAATGTTGAAAGAACCCACTGGTGAGTTCCACCCCATCATCAACTCTCTTGAGAAACAGGAACTCAGAACTTATTAAACATGATTTTTGGGTTTTTTTAGGTCAATGTTGCCAAAATAATTTACTTTAAAATTTTAAAGATATGGAGTGTCACACAACACTAGTGCACTGGGCAGCTGGAGGAGGGCAGTGCCTGCTGGAACCCAGACCATGGCCGCCAGGGTACATGATGGATCCAGGCTCTGCTCATCCCATGTCACATCCCTGTGCTCCCCAATCCTTTAATGTCCATAGTGGTGGGGGCTCCCAGGAGCACACGGGAACTGAGGCGCAGGACAGCCACGGCCTCAGTATTATGGTTTAGATCGACAGTGTTTCCCGAGTCTCATGTATACAGGAGGTGACTGGATCATCGGTGTGCTACCTATCAGTGGCTTCCTCACTGATGAGTTCATAACTGCGTGTGCTGTTGGGAGGTGAAGCCTAGCTGGAGGTGGTCACTGTGGGGTGACCTGAAGGGTACATTTTTGTTCCTGGCTCCTCCCTTTACTGCTTTTTACTGCCATGAATGAAGCAGCTCTCCTTCGCCAACCCCTCCACCAGGCCAGTCCTACCCTGGAATCAGCTACCCATGGACTGAATCCTCCAACACCATAAGCCAAATGAGCCGCCCTTCTTTATGTGTCAGGTGTTAAATCCAGCCACAGGAAGGTGACCAATGCACTAGGGAATGGTGTAGACCAGCCAGCCCCTTCTCTCTGGCTATAGCCTTCCCTCACACATGGAGCTGAGGACCAGTTATAGGCCCCACGCCAGAAAAACAGTGCCAGGTGGCAGCTGGACCTGGCTGGCAATTGGGTCACGCTGAGAGTGCAAGGAGGATCCCTGAGACCCCACATCCCCCCAGCTGCACTGCACTGCGCGTCCTCTCAGCTCCTCCCAGGCACCCATTACTCTGTGCCCCCCTGAGGGGGAACCTGGAGGGTCCACCTGTAAAGCTTCTTAGCCTTCAGGTTGGGAGGAGATAAAACATCTGCCTGGGGTGACCAGAGGTCAGGGAAGTTGCTGCAGGTCTTAGAGCGGGATGGGGACCAGGCAGAGGGCCTGCCACCTCAGAGACTGGGGTCCTTGCACCATGGAGACTGCTACCCATACCCAGGACCCAGCTCCACTGTGGTTCAGTGCAGCCAGGGCTTCTGCCTGGGGGTCATTCTGTGAGGAGACCACAGCTGCTTATGCCACCAGCAACATTAGCTGGGTCTCTAGAGAGTGGCCAATGAGGTTTTAAAAAATAAAAAGAATGTACATTCTTGCTTTTAAATCCTCATTTACTGCTTCCCAACTGAATTGGATCCTAGGGTTTTTTTTTTTTTTCTTTTCTGCAAAATGGAGCTAATAACCCTGCATGGGAATCCTGGGAGCTTTTAAAGTAAAGATCAGTGTGTGCCAGTGGCCTATGTACAGATCAGCTCACAAAGATCAGAGACCTCCTGTAAAACCTGGAGCTACAAGGCTCCTTTAAGCACCTTACCCACATGAGCCAGCAGCCCCATGCAGTAAACACGACCTTCCAATTCAGAGGTGGGAAGACTGCCGTGGTGGACTGAGGAGTGGTCCAGGCCCCTAGCAGAGCCAGGATTCCCCCACCATGCAACTCACGCAGTCACCAGGCCCTGCTCCTTCCCCACAGAAGATGCGTGCCTCAGTTTCTCTGCTGCAAACACTCACATCACTGTCTTCAGAGGGCTGCAGCGGGGATGAGATGGAGGGCAGGATGCTGAAGCACTGGGTGGCATGGGTCTATGTGTGCAGGTTCGATGGTGTGTTTCCAGAGAAGAGACCCAGCTGTACTGGAGCCATTTCAGACAAGAAGAGGCTCATCCACCATTGACACTTTAGCAGCCAGGACCAAAACTGAATTAATTTGCTTATGAAGGCTACCTGTTGGGTGACTACAACCACTCCATGCTCAACCCCCAGTGTGCAGGGTATAACTCAGTGCCATGTGTGGCCCCTCCCCCAGGATGCCCTCCCTGGCCACCTTCTTCCCAGACCCACGTTGAGCAGCCTAAGTCTGACTGTAATCAGGCTTGGAGCTGCCGCTGGGGAGTTCCCAGGCTGGGGCACCGGGTACTGTCCATGGGGCTGAAGACCCATGGGACCAGCACAGGCGGAACCCTCGCCTCCAAACTGGTGCCTACTTTCCTGCCTGTCTCCAAGCTCTGTCACTCTGCCTGGCACAAGTCAGTGCCAGATGAATGCCAGGGTGGTGGGGAAAGGAATTTGACTCAGTGCATGAAATGTGGTCCTCAGGGGCTGGACACTTATTTTGCATCCATGTCTTGTAACTGTGCCACATGAAATTCCTAAGGTCTGCATCTGACTCTGGCATGTGACAGTTCATTTCCTGATGTGTTGGCCAGATCTCCCCTGAGAGTACGTTCTCTGTTGCACTTCCTTTGCAGGCATCCTAAAGGCTTGGATGGGGCTGTGTTCCTCCAGAAGGGGTTTTCAGTCTTCCTCCAGGGTCTGGTGTTGGTTCTGACCCAGGACCACAGTGCCCCCTGTATTTCACAGGTTTGGTGACAATGGATTAGTTTTAGCTCCATCAGCTGGCTGAGGCCTTGAGGATCAACCTCAAACCACAAGCCTGAAACGGGCCCAGCCCATGAGCAGCCAGGTCCCACAAGCTTGGGCTCCTGCTCCAGCTCCACCAACACCCAGCTGCCCTTCTTGCCCAATTTCCCCCACTTTTCAGAAATGTACAAAAAACTGTTTGCTGTGGAATTCTGCTTCTCTGTAGGACAGTGACAATAAAAACAGTCATTCATCGTGACAGCAGAAAGTGCTGTGTGAGCAATGGTCCTACTTCTAAGCTTCCAAAACTCACAGCTGCAAAGAAGTACAAAGGAGCCAAGCTCTAGAGAAAGACCTGCCTCACAGGCAGGCAGTTGTCAGTGACTGTTGTGTTCTCAGCTCTGGGGCCTAGGCAGTGTCAAACAGCTTTCCATTTGCTCATGAAACACCTGAGATGGTCGGCTTATAATGAGAAAAGGGTCATGTGGCTCAGCGTTTGAAGGCTCCATCCACGATCCATTGGCCCTGTACCTTGGGACCAGTGGTGAGGCAGCATATCTTGGCAAGAGTATGAGGCAAAGCAAAGCTGCTCCTTTTGTGGCCAGAAAAATGAGGAAGAGGAAGGGGCCAAGGTCCCACAGTCTTCCTCAAGGCCATGCCCCCATGTGCTAAGGACCTCCCAAGAAGCCCCTCTTGTAAAGGCTCCACCACCTCCAAACAGCATCATCCTGAGCTCAAGCTCCCACACATGGACCTTTGGGAGACGTTCAATGTCCCAGCTACAGCAGGTAGGAAGAGGAGTAAGCCTGCTGCTGGTGGCAAAGCTACAAACTCAAGGAGAAATGAGCCAAACTTTTTAGGTGCTGCCGGTCTAATGACAGACTACACACAGAGAGAGCCACTAAGATAAAAATAATCCCTATGACCAGACAACTCAGTACAAGGCCAGGGGCAGTGAGGCTGAAAGCAGGGAGAGCTCTCCTAGGCTAATGACTCCTGGGTCCAGGACCAATGCGGGTGGGAGTGGGTGGGATGCTTGACCCATTCTCAGTGCAGCAGAAGGCACAAGTGAACTAAAATTAGCCAAAGTGGCAGTGGAATCCTCAACTAACTCATCTCCAAGAAAAGTGGCAACCAGCCCCCATGTAGAAAGTGCACGAGAATACAGAGGCTGTGCTGAGAGACCACAGTGAGCCTTCCGAGGGTCACAGCCTGGCAACACAGGAGAAAAGGACCTGCCCTCCCCTCAGGACCCTGGAAGCTACAGGTGACTGGTAGTGGTTAATGCTGTGATGCAGCCCAGCTCAGTGGGACTTTTGGTTGAAAATGTGACCAATAATCAAGAAAAAAATTGATGCATACTGACACACATGGCCCAGGTGTTGCAATGAGCACACAACCACTTGAAATTTTATTATAGATTTGTTAAATAAATTAGAGAAAAAGAAAGTCAGAATGAGCAAACAGGAATTTTTAGCAACAAAATAGAAGCTCCACATGGAAACCATACATTATATTGGGACAATGAAAATGGATCTATAAAACTAAAAGGTATTACTTCTGAAATGAGTCGTTTATTGAATGGACTGGGTAGCAAACTGGACACAGATCCAACCAACAAATCTGTCTTAGTTACTTTCTCAAACTTGGGACAAAATACCCAAGGCCCCCAAGTTAGAAGGGGAGAGGTTTAATTTAGCTCACAGTCTGAAGAGGCTTCAGTGCATAGCAGGCTGGTTCCTAAGCAGGGCATCAGGGCAGAAGGGCATAGCAAAAGAGAAGCAGTTCATGGCATGCAGATGGGAAGCAGAGAGTGATCAAGAGCGGAGGAGGGATACAGACCCTTCCAGACCATGCCCACAGGGGCCCACTGCTTCCCTGCAGGCTTCACTGGCCAGTATCACAACCAGCTATAGACCCATCAGTTCACTAATCCAATATCACACATGAACGATCCAGTCATTTCCCAAAATCCCACCTATGAGCACATTAGGCTTTGGGCATCATCTAGATTTAAATCATAACAATATCATCCAGAACCTTCAGTAAACCCAAAGGAGGCAAATACAGATAAAACCACATCTCAGCAAATCTTATGTCGTTGAAAAACAAAGATAAATAGAAAAATCCCAAAAGCAGACCAAAAAGAAAATCAAAGCCATGGTAGCTACTATGAAAGGGGGAGGAAGAGGGACAGCTGACTTCTATCTCAAGCAATGGCAGTGAGAAGACAATGAGAGGCACTTTTCATATCCTGAAAGAAAAAAATAGTTATCCACCATGCATTCTATATTAAGCAAAAACATTTTTTAAGTTAAAAAACAACATACAGACTTACTTAGACAAGCAAAAGCTAAGATAATAATCACAGGGAAGTTGGAAGCAGGCATTGAGGGGTGTTTTCTCCACACAAGGTCAAGTACACAAACGGACCCTATGCAAGAGGCCCCATAAGGAATGACTTCTTGCCTTTATTGTGTACAGGACAGAGTGAATGTTACAGGGCCATGCTGAGTACAGGGCCAATGGCTGCTCCCAGGTGGCCTCAAGACCAGAGGAGAGTCCTCAAAGAGGCTGGGGGTTGCTGGCTGCATCGCAAGCTGGAGGGTGCAGGAGGCTCATGCCCAGGGCTCTGGCTGGACTCCACCTTGCAGGGACTCTGCAGCCTGGGTCGCACAGCCTGCTCAGCCTCAGTTCTTCTTATAGACCCTGCAGGTTCCAGCCCAAACTCCATCTCCTCAGCCATACAAAATGGTGCAGTGACTGTGAGCACATGGTGACATGGGCCTTCTGTCTCAGTGCCCTGGGCCAAGGGTTCACCAGCACATAGAGCCCCAGCACATGAGCTGAGGAGTCATGGCTGATGGGCATGCTAAGCAGATAACTGGCTGGTTGCCCATCAGTAACCAGCTGGGGTGGGCATCCGGGGAGCATAACAAGCAGCTAGACCCCACCCAGGGCTTATGTGTGACCTTGTGGTCACAAGTTCTTAGATTTTAGCTCTTTTTTTTTTTTTTTTTTTTGGTCCTCAAATATCTTTATCACCAGTTTTTCAGTTACATTCCTTCCAAGGTCCTTATCGTCTGGCCAGAACATTGGCTACAACCCGTTGATCATATAAAGTCCCACATCTGGCCATTTCGCCTTCCTGGGAAAATGTACTACCAGGTGCATTGTCCAATATTTTGCCCACTGTTAAGATTTGCCTTCCTCAATGTCCTTCTTGGATATCCTGGAAAGGGGCTGCAATGTTGCAGCTGTCCCCTTGCAGGTGGTAGCTGCATAACATGCAGAAGCATCAATGAACCAGACCCTAGCCTTCTCTGTCTGACAGCTGATCCGCACCATGAGACCACAGGTACATGCTGGGAGAGGACAAGATGGCAGCAGTAGCAGCCATGGGTGTTTGGGCACCTTCTTTATGTAATTTACTTGTGACATCAGATGCTCCAGCCCAGTAATCTGCATACCACTTCTTTTATCTGCCAATCTCAGGAAATTACAACTTGACTTTTCACTAG